>NJDC01000038.1:105028-115603 GCA_002245475.1 Calephelis virginiensis | reverse complement strand
CCCAAAATACATCGTCATATTTTAATAAATTTACATCAAATCTTAAGTAATTTTAATTTATACATTTAAGCATCCTACAGACAGTTGTAATTACGCCTGCATCACTCTTTCCACAAAGGTGACTTTAGTGGAAACTTTGTTTGAAAGAAATCAAAATTTGGATGAATGCAAACCAATGTTTTAATCAGTATGGAACCCCTATTAAACATTCTTCAGGAATTATTCTAGGTATCTGAAAACCGTTTGAAAATCAGTTTAGCAATTATTTAATTTAACGCCTCGCCTCTGTGGTCTAGCGGTCCGGGTGTTGGACTTGACTGCATGAGGTCCTGGGTTCGAATCCCGGGTCGGCCAACATAAAGAAAATTGGATTTTTCCAAGAAAATTGGACTTTTCCAATTTTCTAATTAAAAAAAAATGTTGGTCGGGATTGGAAATGTGCCCGGTTGGCGATAGGCTTGCCACCTATCACATTGTGGGACTTAGTGTCTTCGGCTAGTCGTGGGTGCCTTGGTTGTATCTCTGCCTAAAGATACTTTTTGCGTGCGTGAAGATACTTTTTTTTGATTTAACGTAAAATCGGGCAAATACGGGATAGGAACAATGTTGATTGGTGGAAAGTGAAGAAGAGGTCGAAGTTATATGTGTACAAACCCAGAAAGTGCCAATTCACTATTTCAAGACCTCAGCGGTTCGAGTGATAAAAGAGGAAGCGAATCTCTTAGGTCGTACGCAGGTTGTATTCACCAAGTAGTGGTGATATTCTCCCGATTCTAGACGAAAAAAGGTGCAGATAGAATCAAGCTGTGTAGTTTTTCCTAGACAAACTCGCTTATGGTAGCCTATAGAAATGCCATTAATTTCTTTGCACGCTTTTGTATAGAGTCCCAAGCACTCAGCTAGTAGTTAGCAGAACTTGCCCAAATGTGGTGGCAGCAATTCTTGTACATTTGAACCTATGCTGATTGCTGAGTATAGCGTCGGGCGTAAAGTATCGCTTAAACTTGAACAGGGTTTCCAAGTTTTTAGCAGCAGTTTTCGCTTTGGACTCTATAAAGCAGCCTTTCCCAAAGTGGGCGATAACGCCCCCTTGTGGGCGCTGGAAGCCTAGAGGGGGGCGGTATAAATGTTGAAAAAAATGTTTTTTTTAAACTAGGCGCAACAAATATGTTATTGAGGTTATTGACAAGAAAAAAACGAGGGGGGGGGCGCTACAAAACAACTGATTTTCAAAGTGGGCGTTACATGAAATAAGTTTGGGAACCTCTGCTATAAAGCGTCTAAAGTTAAGTAAAGCTGAGAATTCTCAGCCCAGAATTTGAATATTCGCAATAAACTTTCGGAAAATAGCGAAGATCGATCTATAATCTAGATCCTAAGATTCTGATCTCGTAGACACTACTTAGTAATAGGTAATTAGAATAAAATTAAAGTCTCACATGATATTATAGGTGTGGTCAGTTGAGTACTGTTTTAAATATTCATATTTATATTACGCAATAAAATTATTTAATTCTACGTACACATTATATAATATAATATATCTTATCAATGGAAAGTGAGATTTTGTCATACGTCATCTAAACGGCTTGATATGCGACCGCATGAGGACCTCCTTCTATTGTTACCGGTTCTTGTTGCTATTTCCGATATTATATTACTGTCCAGTCTAAATTGAATTTCTTCCTCAAAAATAGTCAAAATATTTCCCTAAATATTACGAAATATTACGAAATGCTATGCAGCAGATCGACTGTAACGGTATTACATTACATATTTATGCAGGCGTAACATCTGTGCTCGCCACATTCATGTTCAACGCTGAATGGTAGTGTAGACTCACATAAGCGGTTTAAGAAATCGAACGTAAGATAGCGACATACAAGTGACATACTATAAGTTTCTCTTATCGTTAGGAAAATTGCCTGTTTATTTACTAATATATAACATAAAAAAGATGGTGAAAAAACTTTGTACCCCTTTTTCTTTTCAACCACATTGTTTTCAATTCGCTACAAGTATATGGTGAAGGAGTGCAGAAATATTGTAAAGCATTTGAAATATGTAAAAGTAGGTGAGACAATATTTATTACACTACCTATTGTGTTTGGCACACACGTGTCATATAGGTATTTTTTGTTTACGTTGTAAGTCTAGGTAAGCGGAGGAGAGATCTGTTGGGCTGAACCATCTGACTAACCCGCTTCGTATAAAGTCGGTTTTTTTTAATATTAGTTTACTATAAGTAAATCAAGAAAAAGCCATTGTGGCAGTAGTCATACGCTGTTATTACTAGGTGGTAGAGTTTCGCAGCGACTCACCCGGATTGGTACCACCGGATTACCTGTTCCTGCCGTCATAACGTTATGACGTGTTCCGGTTCGGAGGGTAAGGTAAACTTATTTTTGCTCGAGGCCTAACATCCCGGACTCAGGTTGGCAACGCACCATTACCATCTTTGGTGTCTATAGGCGGCGTAAATTTCTTATCATCAGGAAATCCGTCTACTTGATTGCCTTCCAATATCATAAAAAAAAACAATAATATAGTCGTAGGTACCACCATTTAAAATGTTGAAATTGACCAAAATATATTTTCTATCCACTTTGCGCAAGGCTGCAATTTTCATGCTGTAAATTACATGTATATGTGTTAATCTAAAAAAAATGTCATCCTGTTTTGATGGTTACAAGTAAATAGGTGCCAGAAAGAAGCAAAGTTGTCGTCGGAATTATAAATCAAAGCACAAGTCTGAAATGTTGAATGTGTATTGTTTTAATGGTTTCAAAGTAATTGTAAACTGCCAGCCTATTTTTCGTGTCACTAGTATCTGCAAGAACAGAATTCATCATACGAATAAGGGTTATTGAATCATTCGACCAACTCACTGCCTACAACATCTAGGATTTTTTTAAATATTTTACTATTGATTGATGTCGCTTTCATGGCAGACGAACGAATTTTATGACAAAGTTGAAACCGCGGACTAAAATAATCTACATAATATACAGAGGGATATTATCCCAATTTCCTTTGGTCGTCGCATCACATGTGAACGGATGGACCAATTACGCTAATACTTTTTTGTTGTGTTAGTTATTATTAGAAGGATCATATGAAGGAAAATATGAAAAACAATATATTACTTTTTACCATACAGACCTTATTCATAAAAAAACTTGCTCGGGGCTTAACATCCCAGCCTCAGGTTGGAAACTCACCATTGCCACCTTTGGTGTCTCTAGGCGGCGTGAAATTCTCACCATCAGAAAATCTGTCTACTTTTTGCTTCCAATATCATAAAAAATGCTCTGGAAAACTATTCGTTTCTTCATAGGAGTCATTGGCCATCTCAATAATAAAACATGTTATTATAGTCCTATATTGTTCCAAAATCCAACATATCCCGTCTAAAATTGACCAAACTTCAACGAAATCAAAATATTTCAATGCGTGTATTATAGAAAATTCATAAGAATACACAAATAAACCATATTAAATGGCTATTTGTTGCATTTTGTCATTGCATATAAAATCAGCTGTTTGAAATTTAGTCAGCCATTTTGTTGATTAAGGTTTTAAACAAGGGTCCGACGTTGTTTAAAGTGACAGCTATTTAGGTGTATATTTAAACAAATGATTAACTCTAAATAGCGTTTATGAATAAACATTTTTTTAAACATTATTTAAATTGGTGATTAAAAGTTAAACAACGTTTATGAATAAGCCAGTAAATGTTAAGCGGTACTAAGTTTCAGGACCGATAGTTAGAAATAAAGCTAACGCCACAGGAATGAAAAAGAAAAAAGTGTTTTTTCGAGGAAGTAAAATAGTTAGTGTCACAAGAAGTGCTATTTTGATTTCGTGCTTATATATGGGACTCTTAATTGGGGATTTCGAAGATATGAGGAGTTGAAAAGGGCCTTTATTAAGTGTAAAGAACACGTAATAAATAAATGTTGCTGAACAACTTACGCGGATTGAGCTAACTTCAAGTGAGCAATTAATTTGTTTATTTGTGTGTTTTGTTATTTAACAAAAATTAAAAAAGTATTTAAACTGTAATAAATTTATTAAACCTTACAGACATACATTATGTGATCATTACACAAATATCTATATTAAAAAAAAAACTCGATATTGTTTTATACTAAAAGTCGGTCGTAAATTCATAACTTTGACTTTGAAATTTTTATAACATCTAAACTTTTGGATTATTCATTGCCTTGCCTAACTAAAAAAAATACGAGTTTAAGTTAAATACCAGGAATGTTCCCTTTGATGTGCCGACAAACGATGGACGGTAATAATAAAATGTCACGTTCAGAAAATTTAATCAGATACGGGTTCGACAGTCGGAAGTCGTGCGTGTATTTTGGCCTTATGTCTTGGCCACGAAGTTTTCCACGTTTTGGAGTCGATTGTGAAGCGTTTTAATCAGGACTTTAAAACGTTATCAACTAGTAGCAGAAATATCGATACGTAACGTTATTTGGTAAAGATCTAAGTATCGTTAAAATGAGTAACGTTTTTTGAAAACTTATCTTTGTAATAGTGATATAAACTATCGTTATTTACATGAATCTTTTTAACGATATCTCAAGCGACGTTTCCGCTTCGCTAGCTAATTGGCAGGACAGGCGTTTGCGTTGCCACTCCGTCATCCTTGCATCCTGTAACTTGTGATTTGCCGAGTTACAACTTAAAAGAGGATCACTTATTATTCGATACTCGATAGCGCATTTTCATTTTCAACTACAGGCAGTAGTCTGTGTCTACTTTATCTTTTCAATATATTTGTAAATTTAATTATAAGTTAGAAATAAAATAAACTTTGTTGTTTGTCATAAGTTTCTGTTTTATTGATTATTTTATATACATCACATTACATATTTAGTTTTTTATCTATCTAAATAGCATTTAGGGAACATACCCATACAACGTGACCTATTTTTAAGATTTTTCGACCCCTCCCTCCCGTTGGTAACCACTCGTAGTATATGCAAAGAACCCCCTTCAAGTACGTACGTAGACTCTCGTGGACTTGCTCGACAACTTTACTGCCTATGTCTGTTTTCAATCAGCAGACATATCAATATACTTACGTCAACGCCACTAACTGTGAGTTTGAGAAGCACGCAAAATTGGGCTCCATATTCGAGTATAGTCCGAAATTTCATTTGGCGACATCGACTACGTAACAAAAATCTGTCCCTCTTGTGACTGATCGTATTATTTTAAAGACCTCCCTTTCCCCTAAACGGGTCACGTCGTATGGGTACGTTCCCTTACTGCAAAATAGATGCAGCAAGAAAATGTGTCATTAAAAAAAGAAATGCGGTATACAGATATTTTCAGCTAAATCAAAACAGTTCTTCTACTTGTTTAGTATGTAAATGAAAAAAATATTGAAGGTTTGAATTTGATTTATCTTTTAACCTGTTCAAACTTTAAGATACTAATATATAAGTAGGTAACGGTCTCCATAAAGTGATTGTGCAATCATTCACTTAGGTTGGACCAAGGTTTATTTTAATCATAAATTCTTTATAATATTCTAACAGTTTAATTAGGAATGTTATTCAGCCACAAACATTGTTAATAACGTTTTTATTTGAATGTTTAAAAATTTCGAAATAATTATTATATAATCGTTGCGTACCCGATGAATATTAAGTTCATTTGTTACGAAGCTTTTTTACTATCTGTTTCTAGCTAGCAGTATATTAATGGGTGTGCCAGTTAAATGACCATAAGTAGATATTTTATCTGAGAATTTTTGTTACCAAAATGTTGTTTTGTTGTTCCAACTGAAAATCGATATCTAAATGTTGTTCGTAATTATACTCATTGATCTGGTTACCAAAATAAAATGATTATTTCACAAACGCAAAATGCGTTTTAAAATGCCAATTAAAACTTTGTTGTCTGTTGACCGCGATTGTTTTTAACCATCAAGATAATAGGGCGACTAATCATACGGATTTAGTATCACATAAAAAAATTAAAACAGCCTCTTGGTTTCGGTCACCTGGTTATAGAGAATAAACCAACTAGCTACATGCCGCGTAGTTCTTAATTTCAGCATGCAAAGTTATCGATAAAAATTTTAACGATGTTTTATGTCCCGCATATTGTTAAGTGGATAACGTTAATAAAATAACGAAAACTTATCGATATTTCGCAAATTGACGTTACTCATTTTAACAATAAATCCATCAAATTGATGATGATGGTGATATAACGATAAATGAATAACTTCATATTTTTCTTAACGTTATCAGTTATCACTGACTAACGATCGTAACGTTATAATTTTTAACATTATTTAAAGCCCTGGTTTTGATTGATGCTAATAAAATGATTATCTATTAAATTTCTCAATAAGATATTTTATTGCTTCCATTAAAATATGAAAAAAGTAAATATAGTCAGCTTTATTTTATATATTTACAACTACAATTATTTTTTCGATGCTAGGTATATGTGACGTTCCTTGATTGCTCGATATTTTAGAAACCGTCATTGAATTTTGAACATGTTTCAAAATCGTCTAGCGGGAATCTCTAGTTGTATCGCGAATTATTTACAGTTGGTATATTGGTTTAGTGTTCTTTTTTTATGATATTGGAAGGCAAACAAGCAGACGGATTTCCTGATGGTAAGAAATTCACGCTGCCTAGAGACACCAAAGGTGGTAATGGTGCGTTGCCAACCTGAGGCCGGTATGTTAGGCCTCGAGCAAAAGTAAGTTTACCGGCTACCTTACCCTCCGAACCGGAACACGTCAAGACGTTATGGCGTCAGGAATAGGTAAGGCGGTGGTACCAATGTGTACCACCAAAAATGTGAACTGAAATTAATAATATATGAATAAAAATCATCAGACAACTTCTTTTAACAATCAATCAATCGAAGCTTGAATTCGTTATATTGAGAATTAACATAAATAATACTTTTCGTATTTAAAAATATTTTTAACTTATGTTATCTCTGGTAGTATAAATCTGAATATATCGCCTTTGTGGTCTAGCGGTCCGGGTGTTGGATTTGACTGCATGAGGTCCCGGGTTCGAATCCCGGGTCGGCCAACAAAAAGAAAATTGGATTTTTCCAATTTTCTAATAAAAAAAAATGTTGGTCGGGATTTTAAATGTGCCCGGTTGGCGATAGGCTTGCCACTTATCACTTTGTGGGACTTAGTGTCATCGGCTAGTCGTGGGTGCATTGGTTGTACCTCTGCTTACCTCTTAGGGGACATGGGCGTGAAGATACTTCTTTTTTTATAAATCTGAAAATGTTTTGTTTTGTTTGTTTATTCTTCTTTCATATGGCAATGGAGCGAAGACCAAAGAGTGTGAGTATGACACATAGGCTACTTAGGCCAAACAGTTTCCCGTGACAGAGCTTAAAAACTGCAGCCTTAGCCGCTGCCATCATACCTGCAACAACACTTTTGTATAATTCATAATTGGACATTGTCATTTGATAATTTAATTTAGTATATACATATCGCGTTCACACCGTTCACTTTCGTGGCTAAGCTCGTCAGACTCGACTAGCGGGGATCCCTATTCGTACCGCGAATTATGCACGGGTTTCGTGGAATTGGTTTGTAGTGTTAACTGAATGAGGCTCGATAAAAAATTATCTCCGTGTAATCATCGACCTCTTGTTACAAACGCCTCGATTCGTTTGGTACCTTTTGTTGTTTAGAATTATGTGATACTGTATTTTATTGTGACTTTTCTTGCGCACAAGTAATTTTGGACTATTGTTACTGAGTACAGAGGAGGTGGTACTACAACGTCGATGAAATGAAAGTAAGGTAAAACTTATAGTGATAGGTTTTCACTGCAAGGATGTGACGACCTTATCAAACGAATATAAATTATTCTAGCAATTTAGATTTCTGTATTATTTGCACAAGTACTAACATTAGTTGGCGAAATGCTGCCAAAACTACTTTTTCTTCGTTTCCTTATCTTGGGGCTTGCTATAAGCCTTAAAACAGGAATGTTTTAATACCACATCGACTATTCGTACTAGGACGTCCTTAAACAAATTTGTTCCAGGATACTTTTACAATTACTTACTTTACTTACTTAGCAGTTTTGTCATATTGTATCTTTCATTCATTTCGTACATTCATAATGATTTTGACAGTCAGCAGTTATGTTGTTGCTTTATAAATGACGATAATAGAAAACTTAATGTTTTCTAGCGGATTTAATATTGTTTTTATAAATTGCCATTTAAAAAATATGAAATAAAATTGTTATTTTTCATGGATAAAAGTAGAAATTGACGACGAATCAATCATTTATATCTGAAAATTGACGATAACAAGTTGGCGCTAGCCATTATGTATGGAGGGAGTAGACGAAACAATACATATATATATTATTTCAATCGTGTTTTACAACATTGGTTGTCACCCATTGGTGGAAGTGAGACAAACATTTAAGACAATTTTTTATAGCCAGAGAGTCAAGTAATGTACGCAGTTTTTCAAATTTCACAAAATCTTTTCTTAGGCATTTAATTTTTTTTGTATAATTTTATTTAGTTGAAGTGCACGAGTGAAATGTTCATGAAGAAATTGATTCTCATTGCGGCTAAATCGCATTGAGCTTTAGGTGAGGATGCCACCGTCCACCGCTTTACCTAAGACCCTGACATTACATAATACGATGACGATAATGAATAATTAGAAAAACGTTTATCGAAGACGTAATCTAAAAAAATAAAAGAAATATTGTATTATGTAATATTAACCAAATAATCTTAGTCTACAGCAAGTATGTCCCTTTGCTTACTCTTTAAAAAAATCTTTAAAAAAATGAATACTTGACTTTGGCCAATTATATCGTGGAAAACGATTGAAAGCCATATTTATAAGACGAAGAAGAATTGAAGAAAATGTGGCAGTTTATTGTTAATAGGCAAAATTTACTAAAATCATTCGTTACTTTAATAAAACAAAACAGCTAAAATACTCATAGTACGAACTAAAGTAATGAAATGGCGGAAGTAAAACGTTAATTTGAGAAGAATGCTTTGTCAAAGGTTATTTTAGGCCCCCTGGTCTTACTTACGCAAGAGGTTTTAAGGTCCTAAAGGTAGTATTAAATCGAAAAATAAGAAAGATACGATTAAACTACAAATAAAACAGACACAGGCAACAAAGGACCACCCATATCAAAGGAGGCAGTTCAAGTTCTCCAATAGTAAAAAAAAATCTTTATCTTTAAAAATCTCAAATTGTCAACGCACTGTCATTATATTTAGTCTTAACATGCGATTTGTATTTGTTATTACAATGTGCCTGCAATTTTGTCTTCCTGTTTTATGTATAAGTTGGACTGGACTAGACTGGATTCGATTCTCGTCAGTGATGCTAGGTGTCATGAGGATTACAGGCTGGTTGGGTTAACACTAACCTTAGGTTGTTCGTTAGGTCGTTCACATCAGTTCTCTGACCTTTGTCCTGTAATGCCGACATCTTCAAAACCATATCAGACACAATCTTCCATTTCGCCGATAAACTAGATACACTATCAAATCACTTACAGCGACAATGTCTGATGCTTTATCGCCTCACTTTAATGTTCGATCGTTGTCAATCATTATACTTAATGACGATTTCAATTAACTATTCTCATTGTTGTACACATCTGAGGATCTAGGTTATCTACGTACTTTACATCAAATTCGGTTCAGTGGGTTATTAGATATAAAATTGTATTTTGTTCTGTCGGGTGTTTGCTCGTTAGGAGTAGATTACTCCCCTTGTTCTACTTAAATGTCCATCAAAGATATACTATTCAGATAATAGACTTTTCTCATAGGAAATAATTTTCTTAAGGTGCTCTTTTGAAGTATAACCTTGTAATTTTTTAAAATGGTTCCGTTTCACACTTGGCTACTTTATTTTATCGTCTTAGATTGGATTGGACCTGGAAGATTGACTGAAAATCTAAAGCAGGTCAGCAATTTGTTTTTATATCTAATGTACAATTTCATATGGAATGACTCCAAGTGTTAACTTTAAACTCGAGAGGGATGACGAGATTTGAAGAAGAGAAAGGTTAGAAGAACCTATTCTTTTTTTATACACAAATATCTATTTGCATCCAACAATGTAGAGCAGAGGTTCCCAAACTTATTTCATGTAACGCCCCCTTTGAAAATCAGTTGTTTTGTAGCGCCCCCCCCCCCTTGTTTTTTTCTTTTCAATAACCTCAATAACATATTTGTTGCGCCTAGTTTAAAAAAAAACATTTTTTTCAAGATTTATACCGCCCCCCTCTAGGCTTCCAGCGCCCACAAGGGGACGTTATCGCCCACTTTGGGAAAGGCTGATGTAGAGTATTATGCTGGTATAATTAAATAGTTCATAACAACTATGCGCACACATATTTAGCAAATAAATCATTTTAATGTATCAGAGTAGTTATTGCTCATAAGTCATAATATATCGTTTTAGGAGTTTTATAAAAAGGACTCCTTAATATTTAATTATGGATGAAAATGAATATTTTATCACAATAGACATCGGAACCACTCGGTGAC
>NJDC01000038.1:51290-88681 GCA_002245475.1 Calephelis virginiensis | reverse complement strand
TCAGGTCACAATCTATCTGTCTTCCAAATTTCAGACAAATCTGTTCAGCCATTCGAGCGTGAAAGAGTAACAAACATTCATACATCCATACTTACAAACTTTCGCATTTATAATATTAATAATAGGGTGTGATATCAAGTACAGTTTAAGATTTTAGCCACGAAACAATAATATAATTGCAGTGCTGGTCCTTTTGTATATTCTTCTAATGATATGTCTTGATGTCTTTAATATGCCTTAAGGCATCGCTCTCGGACTTCGGTGATGTTGCAACCAGAGGTATTAGTAAAAATGTATGCAATCGGTCTAAGAACAAATAGGTTAGATTATCTAAAGCAGCCTTTCACAAAGTGGGCGATAACGCCCCCTTGTGGGCGCTGGAAGCCTAGAGGGGGCGGTATAAATCTTGAACAAAATGTTTTTTTTTAAACTAGGCGCAACAAATATGTTATTGAGGTTATTGACAAGAAAAAAACGAGGAGGGGGGGGGGCGCTACAAAACAACTGATTTTCAAAGTGGGCGTTACATGAAATAAGTTTGGGAACCTCTGATCTAAAGGATTAGTGACTAGTATGTAAAGACAAATGTTCACTAACGGCCAATAATAATAATGTATCTCTAAAGATGGATTTCAAGAAATCTAGATAGCTGCATATCCGTCGGCCTATTCTATATATAATTGCCTTATTAATCCTGTCCACATATACGTTATTGGCAAGCGATAACATAAAAATGGATGAAAATATCAATCTTGGACAGCAAGGTTTGGATTAGGCCGTATGACATCGTTGTGGGGAAACCAGGCATGTTATTAGAAAAATATAATAAAGCGATTTCAAAAGCAGTACTCTGTCTGTCTCTCATTGTAGAGTACCGCTTGAATAGATTAGGTATAGTTAGCACCATGTGCACGATAGATTTGGCTGGTTTTTAAACTGTTACCCGGGTAAGGGTTCATTTAATACAGAGGTTCCCAAACTTATTTCATGTAACGCCCACTTTGAAAATCAGTTGTTTTGTAGCGCCCCCCCCCCCTTGTTTTTTTCTTGTCAATAACCTCAATAACATATTTGTTGCGCCTAGTTTAAAAAAAAACATTTTTTTCAAGATTTATACCGCCCCCCTCTAGGCTTCCAGCGCCCACAAGGGGGCGTTATCGCCCACTTTGGGAAAGGCTGATTTAATACACCCTCGTGGATGCTGTCGATGGTATAATTAAGAATAATGTAATATAATATGCAACTGAATGGAGACCAAATGACCAAATGATGTGATTGCTTCAACTCTAGACTCGTTACAGTGAGTAATGAGTAAGGTCTCGTTCTCACTACCAGGTCATTATAGAGAAGGCAGCAACTATTGTGAACAATATAAAGTGCATGGATACAAGCGGCTGGTGACCGTGACTTGTGGTGCTCTTTGGGGGAGGCCTATGTACAGCAGTGGACGTCCTCCGGCTGATGATGATGTGTGGATAGGTATAATGGGATCCTTGTGAGTGCATCCTCAAATGTACTTTTAAGTCTGGATGGGTAGTATTCTTGCGATTTATCAAGAATAATAAAACACGTGAGTAAGTTTGACTGTTCAAATATTTTAGGTGCAAGTGTTTGTAAAAAGTAAAAAAGAAAATACATTTTATGTTTGAGACTAAGTTTCAAGATTGCTGAGAAAGTAGATTCTAATCATAACGAACTGTAAGGTGTTTTTGTAACTACGCTAAATGTTATTGTAAACGATTTGGCCGTATTTTAATGAAGAACTTAATAACTAAGTATTTACTCGCATTTGTAATTGTTGTTGCGGTAAAAAATTACGTGATACTTGCTTCAAGCCCCCTCTCCACTAAGTAAGATTAGATGAAATTTGGTTCGACCCCCTTTTAGCCCGTTAGTGTTCGGTTCAACAAGATATACTTAAGAATACTCAAGATATCACCGCTTTGCACTTAACTAAATATGTACATAGGGAAGGAAAAGAAAATTGAAACTATAGTTTCCTGTTGTTGTTTGATAGCTAATGACATAGCTAATGAATAGTCGTATTATTTTGTAAATGATAAAAAGATGTGGGTTAAGTGTTTAATTAACAATTATTAATGTTGATTATAATTTATTTTGATTTTCTTCACGCATTCGTTTAATGCAAGAAAAGGAATAATTAAATATAAATAATGCAAAAAAGAAAGGAAGCTAGTGCCAGTGGTTTAGCAAAAGTAGCCATTTTCTTTCTCTGAGCTCTTTAATTTATGTATACGCTGAGATTTAAAATGTGCTTAGCCGTTTTGACGTGAAAGCGGAATACATATTTAAATGTACACACACTCGCGTTTATAATACAAGTATATTTTAAGGATACATGTTGTAGTAAAAATAAAAATTCTAACCCTTTACTTCTTTGTCGAATTATGCCAAATATTTCCTCACCAAGAAGTTCTTAAAAGACGACAGTTAGTTCCTTTGTCGCTAACTCTGAGCAATACAAAGCGGTAGATTTTAGCAACGGCTCGATGAGCTTGGTACTACTGCCTTGTTTACTGCTATAGGTGGTAGAGACATGTTCAACAATTTGCCTGGAAAGGGAAATTGCAGCTATACCTATTCCTGTCACCGTAATGACATTGTTAAGTGGAGAGCAGGTAGCCGATAGACTTGGAATGTCCAATTTGGTCATTAGGCCTAACACCCCAGTCACAGAACAGCAACGCACATAAAACATCTTTGGTGATTAGGTCGAGTTTGCCTCTAACCGTCGGGAAAGTCAATGTCTCATCACATAAAAATGTGGCTAACTTCCAGTCGGACTCAGGGTGACTCAAAGGGTTTCGTAGGAAGGAAAGATTATATTTTATGATATTGATAGTTCGAAAAAAAAACGTGTCTATGTTTTATATGTAAGTACTTACTACGTGCCTGCGAAAATCTCATTCAAAACCAGGAACCGGTCACGTCTGCAGAATGTGAGGTGATGATGAAATGTTTCTGTTGAATTTCACTCGCCTTAGGAATGTACCGGTACATCAAAGCGATACTAATAAGCGATTAGCGCTGTTTAAAGTATGGATAATTTGTATTTAATGAAATGAGTTTACATTATTAGCTCTTATATAATTAAAACACTTATTCGAAATTGATGGTTGTAGGTAGTAGCCGGGGAGACCTGGGTTGACGTTCCACGCCAAACCATCCGAGGATAATGTCAAGTCTCCGAATCCGGCGTTTATTTACGAAAAGAGGAATGAATATGGAGGAAGCTAGGCAGAGGTAGAAATCGTGACATATAGAGGTAGACTCGATACTCGTACCTTGCAAGGCGACACTGTCATGCTAGGAATACGTAAGGCGGCTGTACGAAAACTAGTCACGTCTAAATCTGAACTATTTTGTATCCATACTAATCTAAATGTGTAAAAGGCTGAACCGGCTTGAATGATTTTTGTAGCTTAAGAATAGAGCATACTTTAAAGAAGGACGTAGACTATTTTTTATTCCAATACTTAAACAGGTTCCAGCAGGAGAACTAAACCAAATAATTTATACACGCGGCTTTACCCAGCTTACAGCTTTACAGCGAGCAATATCGAGTATTATAATAATTAGAAGTACCCGCACTGGGGAAGTTCATTGATGACAATTTCCATACATTTTTGTGGAATACTAGGATCACCTCGTAGGTCAGGGGGTTATCGTACACGCCTAACTCCACCGACCAACCGCGAGACTCGGGTCCTATTCCCGACGAGGTCACACATTTGTGTAATGAACATTTAGATGTCTACATTTCCGAGTCTGGGTGTGTGTACAATTTATTCTGGCATCTATTTTAGTATTCCTACGTATTAGTATAGTTTACTTACACCCATAACACAAGCAAGCAATTTGCTTACCTTTGGCCAACCCAATCGATTTGGGTAATTTTTCCAGAAATGTTTATTTATTTATTCTAAATTCAATAATTGTTTATCCACGTGAGGATGTGCTTGAAGATCATCCAAATTAATCAAAATTTCAGACCATGACGACCAGTTCAGAAAACTGTATTTATTTAGTTGTTTATTGTACACAAGTGGAATAACACATAATAGCAAAAAGTTTAAAAGTAATGTACAATAGGCGAGAGGCGATAGGAATAAGTTACCTCGTGAAGAGATTTCTCACAGTTAAAACTCTACGAAGAAAATTTGGACATATATTTACACTGGTTGTAGTGTATCTAGGACAAAGAACCGTGACAAAATCAAAGTTGTTCTTTTTAATACTTAATAGTATAATACATACATATATATACACTTATCTTCACGCCAAGTCCCTTGCGCAGTTGACAGAGAGTATCAAGTGCCAAGACACCTTGCAGACCTGCCTAGCTTACTCCACATTCTCTTTTCATACAAATACGCTGGATTCGGACATTTGACACCATTTTTTGATAATACCTATTAATACAAATTTAGTCCTCTGATGTCAATCTAGGTCTTCTCGGTTACCTAAATCCATCCACATGTGTATTGTACTTTTCGTTGTGTCAATATTTCATAGCCATATCGTTTAATAGCAAGAACAGTTTACGAATAGTGTTTGAACACCAGGGTTTGATTCCAGGTGTAACAATACCTTCGCAGCGACGGTACGTGGAGTATTACGCGGCGCTGATAAACTCTGGCCTCAAGTACGTCCCCACGAAGATGCACATTCGCGACCTAGTGATGTCCCAGTCGCCGATGCTCAACGGGGGCCAGTGCACATTGGAGATCACGGTCTCGCAAGCGGAGCCCGCGTTTAAGGTATTTTAACACTATCGGACATGGGGCTTATCATATGACGGAAAACTGTAGTCAAGATGTTCTTAAAACAGAAAGCTAAGAAACGGACGGGTTTTATAATGGGTTTTGTAGCGAAAGTCCAAGAACTCGACTTCGCCTTCAATAAATGAGTCCTCTATTTACACAAACATTGAGTATTTTCTTTCCTTGGGATTCCTTAATCAGTTCCAGATTGGGCGTAAATTTAAGTATGCTATTGCAAAAAAAAAATTGTTCAGAAATGACGATTGATTGAAATGCTTTAAAAAATATTGAACTTTAAGAATTATTTTTCGAAGGGTTTTAAAAATATACGTCGTCTATGGACTTGAAAGGTGTGAATGTTAGATTACAATTTGAAGTTACGAAGCATGTTGTGTCGATTTACTGGTTACTCTTTTCGAATCGGGACAAGAGTATGGAAATCACTGACAATATGGCTGCTAGGGTAGTGGTATTATTGCAGACGAGTTGTCGCAAACCTCAACTATTTATTGTATTAGATTATCTAGATTCTAGAGGATTCCGGTTTAAGAAGTTAGGTTTATTAAGAGTGGAAGTTCGTTGTAATTTAGAGTAATAAAATCGCTTTTTCCATGGTAGTATTTAATCCCAAATGGAAAAAGGCGGGTTTTGTAAGACAGACACGTCAAGTCTGCGTGTTCGTCAGTATAATTCAACTCTTAAGCAAATGGACCGATATGAATTTTTCGTTAAAAACTGACGCGAATCGTACTTTTTTAAAATTTCGTGATTATGATTCTGTTCATCCTGAACGTAGTGCGTGATGAGCACGATTGTACGAGACGTTGAGCGTAAGGCGCGATGTGGGCGCTGGGCTTGGGGGAGGCGCGGCGTGTATGTGATGTATATGCCGCATAATGTTGATATAAATTGATAGAAGAAGGCGTTACTTTGTGGAAATCCATACTTAAATCTAAATAAAATTATATAATTTGCAATTTTCCGCCAAAAAATGTGTACGTATTATGGCGTAACAAAACAGGTAAAATAGTGTGCTAAGAATGAATTGGACTTACCGGAAGCTAAAACTCCCAAATATATCACGCTCCACACAACACACGTTACTAACTGTTTTATTAGCACCAACAATACACACACTACTAAAAACGGACGTTTCGCTTTATAACCGAAGCATCATAAAGAGAATTTGACTGCACTCCACGAAGGTCGAACAGATACTGCCACGCGCGCATGCGATTCGCTCTATTTATAGGGTTTCACGAGTTCGCGTGCGGCTGTGATTTAGTGAGTACGCGTGGTGGGGGTTGCACCGTTGTTGTTAAACATGTGTAGTAGGGAAGAATGAGTCAAATTTGTTTGTTCGTTAAACAGTGTAATTTAGTCTTCTTTATTACATTTAATAATTTCTAGTTGTTCTAGTATATTTAATTTTAATCCTTTATTACAAGTATGGACTAATTCGAAAGTATGATCTGCTGCCAACTTATGCCCAGTGTCTATAAGATGTTTAGCAAAATGCAAATTACTAATGTTTTTAACAGCTGGTATGTGTTCCTTGTAACGAGACTCAAAACTACGACCAGTTTGACCAACGTATCCACTGTTGCATTCAGAACAATGTAGTTTATAGATTCCTGATTTACATTTTTTGACAATTTTGTCTTTACCGTTGCATAATATGTTTTTTAATGAATTTTGGGTTTTAAATGCAACATTGATATTATTTTAAATGTCGCTGAACTTTTTCAGAAGCTTGTCCTACGTAGGTCAAACTAGATTTGAACTTAACATCTCTTTGAGATGGCACTGTATAGATTAGTCGTGAAATATTTGTGGAGACTTTAATATCAATATATTGAAAAAATCTTTCCTGTCTTGTAAATTTCTCAATATATTTAAATTAATTTACAAAATTTATTCCTGGAACCCACTAGATTAACGGCCACTAGTGCTAGAAATATATCACCAGTTAGCTGATCAGTTAAATAAATGAATTAGATTCTATAAAAATTTTAAAGTTTCGAAAGAAATATATTATAAATATAGTATATAATAAATAAACATACAAATGTAAACCTTTTGAATATCTGACATTGTCATCAGCTAATCCGATGAGCCTATGACATTGTCTTTTTTCTAAAGAACCGGTTAAAAAAACATAACCAAAGCACATTAATGGTCAAAAAAATACAACCAAAGCCTATTTGTGTTCTTAGTTTTAAAACATATCTTAAATTCAAATATATTTTCTACTATTAAAATCCATTCCCGTGAACAGTATGCCCTATTCAATCACAAAAAAAAAGCTATTATAGAAAAGTTTATAGATGTTCGTTCACATTATATTGCAAAAAAAAAAAACAACAGAAGAGTTGAAATCCAATTCAAAAAGACAATTTTTAAATAAATTAAACATATTTCAATAAAATTAATATCCTACTTGCTATTGATTGATTTGATTCTATTTTTCTTGTAAATGTTTTAAATGTGATTTTAAAAATGTATGATTGGTCTATTTGTTGGTCAAGGACATACGAAATAATAATTATAATATCTGCTTTAATAATTTTAATACATTTTGAACCAAACAAAACTTTGAATGAACGATTTTAACTATTGATATTTGTTTCATTGATATTCGCATATCCTACCCAAAAATATATTTGAGCTTAGATAAAAGTACAATTAAATGTTTAGAACACAATTTAATAAAATCTTAAAATGCAAAATTTTACATAATAAGAAAAAATTAAGTATTTGTAAAAAAATATTCGACTCCACTCAATGATTTGTCCTACGGATCCACGTCGGTCGTAAAATTTTATTGGTCTGCTTTGTAAAAACAACTTTAAACAATTTGCGTTAGGTTGATTTTGTAAAACTAAATGCATACAGCATACCTATAACTACCTAGGGACAATTAGTGTGTTTGGGGACAGTTCCAAGTGTTACTTTTATACGAGACTGTGCATCTTGGGTTTTTTTATATCAATGATGTTTATAAAAAAATGTAACGTTCACGATGTAAATACGAGGAATAAGAATAATCAAGCCATATACAAAACTCGTCTCCATAAAATTAGTAAAGCCTTTTTGGGTCAATGTATACGTTTCTACAATAAGCTGCCCATTGGTATTAGAGATGTACGTTCAAATAAGTTCAAAAAATGTATAAAAGCAAGATTATGTAAGAAAGGCTATTATAAGGTCTCAGAGTATTTGGAAGACGAATGTGCTTGGGGATAGAAGTTTTAATCTCCCACTGCAATTTGTAAAATGATTTGTTGTACTTTGTTATCTTTTATGTAAGTTGAAATTGTAATGTGTGTATTTTTTATCTCGTTTATAATGTAATTACTATTGAAAAAAAGACAACCGCGCTGAGTTTCTTTCGCCGGATCTTCTCAGTGTGAGGATCCGGTGGTAGTATATAAAAATGTGAACGTCCAGAGGGCGTCTGGTGGTACTTCACTTGTTGAATAAAGTTTGTTCTGATTGTGGTCGTGCGCAGTGGGCGCTGGGGTCGGTGGAGGCGCGGCGGGCGGCGGCGCGGGTGGCGGCCACGGCCTGCACCCCGCTGCAGGGCGACGTGCGCGTCGACGTCTACTGCAAGTCCAAGATGATGATGCGCAAGGAGCGCCTCTTCCACTTCTGCTTCAACACCTTCTTCGTCGCCGAGGGTGTCGGAGCCGTGCAAGTGCCCGCGCCGCACGACAGTTAGTACCACAGTCACCACACACACACCCATACACACACACCGTCCTTCACAATCAATTACAAATTGTCAAAACATATTTTAAGTTTAACACGTAGTTATATTGCTACTACACCACATCACTATGTATAAAAAAGATTAAGTGACAATCAAAATTTTGTGACATTAAGAGAACACTTGTTTGAAAACAAAACGATGTTGAGAATTTGGCCAAAATCTACAAAATTATGTACAGTATAGTTTAGACTCCATTTACGTCCTTCACAATCAATTACAAATTGTCAAAACATATTTTAAGTTTAACACGTAGTTATATTGCTATTACACCACATCACTATGTATAAAAAAGATTAACAATCAAAATTTTGTGACATTAAGAGAACACTTGTTTGAAAACAAAACGATGTTGAGAATTTGGCCAAAATCTACAAAATTATGTACAGTATAGTTTAGACTCCATTTACTGTCACTCAATTTAATGATACACTGTAAAATGTCAACAATAATTGGATTTATTTTTACTTTTTGGATACCTTTAAAAAACAATAACCTACTTGTTAGTTTTACTGCGTAATATTAATAACATGGTTTTCCAAAATATTCATTTTCATTGACAGGTCCAAACTTAGAGACATTTAAATTGACCCTGGACAAGTGGCAATTAGACGATGTGCACAAAGACAAGCAACACAAACTCTACGCACCAGACTTTAAGGTCAGTTGGATTTGTCTGTTGTCATTTATAGGTGAAAGTTATGAAATATTGTTATTGTGACCAGTAATTTTTTTGCAATAGTTAGAAAGATATAACGAGGGTGGATTGAAAAGTATACGGCCTAACCAAGAAGATAAACAATACTAAATCAGTTTTTATTGACATAATCACCATCAAATTTAAAGCACTTTTACCATCTCCCATTCAAAGTATTGAGACCGTTGAATGAAAAAGATTTTTTCTTAGAATCAGAATATGCGTCTACTACTGATTTGACCTCGTCGTTTGTCGAAAATCTTTGACCTCCCAAGTGCCTTTTTAGGTTAGGGAACAGAAAGAAGTCTGACGGTGTCAGATCAGGTGAATAAGGCGGATGCAGTAACAGTTCAAAGCCACAATTGTGGATTTCAGTAATTTATTGCACAGACGTGTGAACACAGGCGTTATGTTGATGAAACATGACTTTTCCTTTAAGTATTCCTGGAGGTTTTTCTTTTATTTCCTCTTGTAAACGACGTAGAAAGACACAATAGTAACTAAAGTTATTAGTTTGGCCCCTTTCAAGATAATCAATCATAATCACACACTTCGAGCCTCAGAATCTGAGTTGTTAATTGTGTGAATTTCGAAACGTGTGCAACAATAAGTTGTGTTTTATATTTTTTTTTAACGAAGCAGTCGGACCTACTTTCTGTATATGGAGCAAATCGAGCCGCGTGCCGTCATTTAGCATCTCCATAAGAACGGGCTGTCACCAAAAGCTGTCCATGATGATATGGTCAGTACATAAGAGTATTCTGCTCTGTCTTATTCATCTGTCACTACTACTACTGCTTTTTTTGAACTGTACTAAATATTTTTTTTTCTCCATAAGATGCTCTACTGAGCATTTTCTTCAACATTACAATCTACAATCTACAGACTAATGAGTAATTCTAATTTTTCTTAACCTTCTAAACTACAGTCTCTAAGTATAAGTCCATCAACTTTTACTTAGCGTCTCTAAACTTAAGTTCCATTGGTATCTTGAACTTAAAACACTGTCACTTGATTTTGGCACTAGCACTTTGTGAAATCTACACAACACTACACTAATTCATATGGCTTTGTCCTTTTCAGCCTTCTCGTTGTACCTGTGATATCGAGGAGCTGGATTGCCTCGATGTTCACATGATGGTGAAGTCTATGGTGATGAGCTTCTGCACTTTTTTTATAACGTCACTGACAAACTCCACTTTGAGATCCCGATGGAGGTCATCATTTCTTATGTACCAGGGTGCTTTTGCAATACCTCTAAGCACTTTGTTTTGAAATCTTTGTATACACTGTATATTGGTCTTTTTGGTACATCCCCATAACTGTATACCATAAGTCCATATCGGTCTTAGGACTTATTTATGTATCAATAATTTGTTTTGGATTGTTAATTTCGAATGTCTGCCAATAAGCCAATTTACATATTTCTATAACGTATGCCTAGTCTTCTCGTTTCTTTTTTACATGAGCTTTCCAGCGTAGCTTTGTATTGAGTGTCATACCCAGGTACTTAGCTGTGTTGGAGTATGGCACTATTTATCTCATTGATGTAAATTGGTATGTCTTTAACTTTTTTGTTAGTAAAATTAATATGTGTAGACTTGGCTTTATTCAGTTTGATCCGCCACTTTCTTGTCTATGACAGGACTTTAGATACAGCAGTTTGAACTTTTTCTGTTGCTTCTTCTTGCGTACTTCCCACATCAAGAATAGCCGTGTCATCAGCAAAAGTTGCAATAGTGCTATTTTCTAATTCCGGTATATCACAAGTATAAAGTATAAACAAGATTGGTCCGAGCACACTTCCTTGAGGCACTCCAGCTTTAATTTCCTTTAGTCCCGAGTAGGCTTCTCCATGCCTTACTCTAAATGTTCTTTCTTTAATATACGACTGCAAAATGTTTGCGAATTGTATAGGAAGCATACGTCTTAGCTTATAAATTAAGCCTTTATGCCAAACTTGATTAAATGCTTGCGCGACGTCCAGGAAAACTGTAGAACAAAGTTTTTTTTTTCTAACGACTTTTCAATAATATTTGTGATTCTGTGTACTTGATTGATGGTAGAATGTTGCTCCCTGAATCCAAATTGATGATCTGGGATCAACTTTTTTTCTTCTAAAATGGTTTTTAGCCTTTTAAGAAGAATCTTTTCAAATAACTTAGAAATCACTGGTAGCAGTGAGATGGGTCTATAAGATGTAACATCTTGAGGAGGTTTGCCAGGCTTAGAAATCATAATGACTTCTGCTACCTTCCACAATCTAGGTACATATTTTAATCTGAATGCTGCGTTAATAAGATTTGTAAGCTTAAATATTCCTTTTTTAGGTAGGTTTGTTAGTATTAAACCTGTTATTAAATCATAGCCCGGAGACTTTTTTGAATAGATTTTATTTTTTATCTCTTTGTAGATTTCTGTTGGTGAAGTTAATTTTATATCATAATCAGATGTTTCCCTAATGTCATCAAAAGAGTTTTCATTGCCCTTTATTGGTTTAAATATATGTTCCAGATGATTAGCAAACCGGTTGGTTTTTTCTTCATCACTTGTGGCCCATTTACCACATAAACTAAATAATATGAGTGGATTTGATTTTTAAAATTGAATGGATATGTGTTAGGCCGAGTACTTTTCAATCCACCCTCTTACAATTTAACTGTTACAACAAAAACAAGCAAATACCCAAACGAAACTGTCGAAAACTTTTTTTTATTTGTAATAAAAATATTTCTTAAGTTTATGGTCGCCTGTGATTTCGCTTTGATTCAGTTGATTTATTTTTTTGGAAGCAGGCCACTTTGTTTAATTCATAATAATTAGCGGAGCGCAAATTGCTAATGAACTAAATAAAAGACGGTATTCCAACGTTAGGTGGAAGTGATCCTGCAGAAGCAGCCGTCGTCGTCCACCTTCAGCGGGCACGGCGCGCGGGCCCCCACGCCCAGCCCCTCTTCCTCCTCCTGCTCCGAGCCCGACACGGAGCCCGACGCCAACTGGGACTCCGGTGAGTACCTCGCCTCTGCTGACGAGCCTCGACTGACCGACACGGATTTCATGCACACAAGTAAAAACCATTTTCAAAGTATTTTTAAAGGGACCACCAACGATTTAATAAAATCGGAGTACTCGGACTCGGACAAGACCGACGGGGAACCGGTACCTCGAAAGTTCGACCCTTCACCTAAACGTGCTTTTACGGACTATTCCGAAGCTCCGAACGGCTTCACCGTGGCCTTCTGTCGAGAGAACGGCCCCCATCCGACCGAAGGTTACACGGCCACCACCGACGATAGCCGTCTCCATGAACCGTATAAAGGTTGCCCTTGTGTGACCGACGGTTATACTGATAATGTGTACCAACATACCTTCAAAGGTCACTGTCCTTATGTACCCACACCTGATTATAATCTTGCCAAAGGACACGCAGACGATCAAGTATGTGCGACGACATACTCGGATGGTCCCCCCCGCAAGACGGAACGTACTCTGAAACTGTCTTCTAACTATCCAGAAAAGGGAGGGAAAAAAAATTGTAAGGATAATATAACGAAGCCTAGACTCTCATTTGGTGATATGAGAGCATCTTGGCGAGAGTTCAGTGGCAAATTCGGGGAGAATAGGAAAAAGAAGAACAGGGATAACTGTCAGTAGTATGTGTATGAGGCTTTTTAGTAGTTAAGGCCTATTGGAGAACTACATGCTAACTTCTAAAGCATGTTAAATTTAATTCGACGTTAATATTTTTAATGTAGAAAATGATTATTTTTATATTTTTCGAATTGAATCTTTTTTTTACTCAATAAAGTCTATTTAAAATTTTAATTAAAAAGTAACGATTTTGTAAATCATAACTTTAAATCTAAGGTAGGTAATTTTATAGTTTAAGTATAACTGTTTCAAATAATCCTTTACTTTGTGTTCTACAAAAATATTTTTTAAATATGTATCTTACATTTTTGGTTTGGTTCTAAAAAATAAAACACACATACTATGTGTTTCAAACCCCTGCGTGTAAAATTCTAAGCTGTAATTTTATTTAGCCTATCATTACAGTATTTAAACAAATAGATTTTAATTACTACGAGGCCTCGATAGATTAATTACAGTTTATATTATAATATCTGTTTTATAGATAATCATAGATTTAAATGAAAAATAGCCCTTATTGCAAGGCAACAATGACTATTGGTTTATTTTATTTATATGTAAGTTATATATATAATGTCGTTTTGTTGGCATTTTGTTGCTCGAATAGAATGTTTTAGACTTGTTTTGTTTTCAATTGGAAGTCATATGTATCGATTTGTTATTGAAATTAAAATTTGCAGATAATATAGCTTCATTTTGATACTGTTACAGAGCGATTACGGTATTGGTGAAAGATGTTCATTATTAAACACAATCAATATTAAATTAAAACCAAATAAACTTGATCATGTATGATTCCGGCTTAAAAACATCAACCACCATTGATGAAATGTTAAAAATAGTGTCCTCCCTTGGCATTTTGAAGTATCTATTTCGGACCTCAAACACAAAGCTAAGATGGTATAGAATATATTTTCGACGAACTAAATGTATATTTACTTTTTGTACCTCTTAAAGAACATTTTAAGAAGTAAACAGATTAGCGAGAAATTTGCAAAGAATCATAATTATTCATTTTTGACCCAATGATCAATTCAAATAATTATATAAATCCTTATGTTTAAACGACATCTTCGGTCCTCATAAATTTCTTACTTTTCAAAATCCTATGCATTTTACATTATAAACAGACGTACTTTTAAAATGAAAGTGTTGTCTTTTTTATGATTAAAGAAATGACAATATAATTATTATAACTAAATACCATATATAATACAATTTATATAAATATTATAATTTAAAAGTTAAACTATAAAAATCTACTTAAGACAAAGAGAATCTGGCCTATCTGGGTCGGAAAAATGTATTTATACGGTTATAAAATTTGAAGTTTCCTTGATTTCTTCGAAGTCTGATGCCAAAAATAAAAATAGGTCCAGTGATATGTAAGTAAAACAAACATACATTAAAAAGATCCTATATGATATGGTAATTAATGTCTGAATTTTGTATAAATGTGATACAATATTTTATAACAAAAGATATCAGTTTGATACATGTGACATATCAGTATATTGTTTTATTGCTGTTCCTACCACCAACGAAATCGAGTGGTTACATGGACCGATAACGAATGTTATATATTTATTATATTTTTGTCAAAGTACACATTTTATTGGCTAATGATTTCTTTTAAATTTTAAATTTTCTAGTTATTATTAAAATCATATTTTTGTTTTCCGCGCTACAACCGACAATAATTGTTAACATAATTTAATTTATAAATTGAAACATAAAATTTAAAATAGAGTATTGATATTACATATTTGTTGAATATTATTAACGGATTGTTATGTTCATTTAATATATGTACAGTTATCATTATATATTTTTTATGATGATGCCCTTTTTATGAGTTCAAAATATTTTTTGTTATTTGGAACATTCATATTTTTGTCAGTTTTAAGACAGTTATTTTCGAAAATGTTTTCTGTTGAATATTTTATGAAATGAAATGGTGAAATTACCTGTATAATACTATTATATTTTTTTTGCAAAAATTAAAAAAAACAAGACCCACGATCCATTTTACACATTCGCCTGTGTTGTATGCTAAAATTCATTAAAATTGGTTCACCTGTTTGAACATAAAACGGAACAACGAACATGTATATAAGTATGTTCACACCTACGCATTTATAACATTAGTAGAGATAGGTTGATTTTATATGTATGTATAATATCCAACATGATACTTGACCTAGTATAGATAATAAAGTATGTTGGATAATACGTTAAGTTGAGCTATAAGTGTGTCATATAAAATATTCCTGATAATTTAGTTAGCTCTCAAATCGCTGACTCATGTATGTAACAAAGATATGTAGACACTTCTCCATTTACAATATTATTTTAGTCACTGGATACTTAAATTAAGGCTAAATGCAGTCTCACTTTTAATGTCAGCGATTGTAATGTAACTGTGGCCTGTTTTAATCTGGGACACTAAATTGACAGTAGCAATGTTGTACGTTTTTTGCGATTTATAAATAGTGTCGCGCCATTATCGGAAATTGTTAATAATAAAATCAACTACCGATTTTTATAACGAAAATATAATTAACGATTAAATGAATTAATACAAAATTAATACTTTATATTCTTGGGTATAATAAATGTCATTACTTATAATTTCACAAAACCAAATTTATAACGAAAAACGATACGTGTATTTTGAAATATTTCTTTTACTTATCCAGACAGACCTACTTGAATACTCAAAATTATCGTAATCGTCATCTACTTCTGTAATTAACCTTTTGGTAATGTCGTCGACTTAATAACTCAGTTGGCAAACTTTGTCTTCGGTTTTCAACAGACGGGGGTAAGGGACTTGGCGTGAATATATGTATATATGTATGTAATTTAAAACTTGACAATTAAAAAACAACAAATCAACGTTATTAATTTGTAGACAACAGGCACTACGGACGTATTTGGGACACTCCATAGATTGATGGACGAATGAGGTTAAAATAATTTAAAGCACAGTAAAATTGCAAGAAACCGACTTATATTTAAACATTATCTCGTCTAAATATAACAAAAAATTAGTACCCAATCAATTGAGGCTTCCAAGAGAATTCATAATCAGATCCGGATTTAGTGGCAATTGGACCACCTCGGAAGTACGCTACGTTCAAGTTATTTTATTTTGATAAAAAAGTAATCTACAAAAGAAATATAGGAGCCGAACGTACCACCTCCTTTTTTAGACGTCGGTTAAAAAAAATTAATGTCATTTCTAACAAACTTAAAGATGCACTATGAAACAACTTCTGGTTTTTTTTTCAAAAATCGATGAAAATATGAAAATGAAAATTATTTATTTGCGGAATATGTGTGTAAATGAGATGTTACAAAAATATTCAAGTATATCAACACATTCTATCATAATTTGGTGTGCAAATATTTTCAATATTTATAAAAAATATTATTTAATTACATATACTTGAACTTTTCGGCCCATTTTTTTATATTTATAACAAGATTAATTATTTATTACCAAACCAAACTATAATTAAATTTAACCCTATCTACCGTAAACTATCACCGTTTCCAAACCTAGCCAGACAGGAAAAAAACGGCGAAACAAACTCCTCGGCAACCATAACTTTCATTATATTTGGTTAGTAATTATTACAATTATTTTACTATAAATTCTTTTCTACAAGAAAATTCTTGACACTATGTTTTCTCTAACAACAATTCAAATACCTTCCTTCAAAATCTTTTTAATGGAAGTGATTGTAGATTATCAGGAATTTTGTTGGATAGGTGAACGGACACGCAGTAAACATTATTTTTATAAATATTAAGGTTTTGGTTCAGCACATTCAGTTTCTCACAATTTCTAAAATTAGCATAGAAATTCCCAACATTTTAGCATTTGTTTTAAACAAATGGTAATGTTTTTTTACAAATACACATACAGTAAAGATATACAAACAAGGTAAAGGTAAAATTTTAAGCGACTTAAAAAGTAGTTTGCATTCATGTAATTGGTTAACACTACATATTGCTCGTATACACTTCTTTTGTACTCTAAAGATTCTAATTAAATCTACAGAATTTCTTCAAATAGGAATGAATGCCTTATTGTAAATAGAAGAAACATACCCATGATAAGCTAAGAAAGATGCATCTAAGTCTGCTACTTCTCTTATTTTTCTCAACACATATCAATTTTATTGCAAAGAGAGTCAATATGTGATTTTCAATTCCCAAGAAGTTGGTGAAATCTACATTCTCTATAGTAGTATTATTTAAAAATATGTGTATTTTTTAGTTTGTCTATAGTGTGTTTGAAATTCAACTAATTTCGTTTTTGTGTGATTTATTTTAAGATCATGGTCTTGCAGCCATTCTGCCACTTTATTTAAAGTTACATTCGTTTCTTTAACTAAATCACTTCTATTCTTACACGTGATGAGAAGGGTAGTATCATCAGCAAATAAGACAGAATCATGGTTAATAGCATCAGGCAGATCATTTTTGTAAATTAAAAAAAATAATGGACCTAAAACATTACCTTGTGGTACACCGCAGTCATTAAAAAGATAATTTGATGTGTAGACATTTTTGCGGTTAGCACTTAGTCTAGATATTTCAACACTTTGTTTTTGTCTTTTCTATTTTCTAAATAGCTTCTAAACAAATCTAACGATTTACATCTAATCCCATATCTCAAGTTTGTTAATAAAATTTCACATGGTACAAAATCAAACGCTTTACTCATATCTAAAAATACAGAAAGTGGATATTTTTTACTATTATTCAATTACTTTAATTTCATTAAACTAAGTCGAAAGATGCAAATGCTGTAGACCTGCCTTTTCTAAATCCATACTGATTATTTTTTAATAAGTTAAAATGAAGTAAATAGTTGTATAATTTGTCATACATTATTTTTCCGAAAATCTTAGAAATTACGAGAACTAAAGTTATAGGTATAGGTATCCCCTTTTTTAAATAATGGCATGACAATAGACTTTTTTAAACGATCTGGATATTTTCCTACTGAAAATGATAAATAAATTTATGACAAAGAGCCTTTGCTATAACACTGGCAACATTCTTTAATATTGATGTGCATATATTATCATAGCCAATAACTGTTGTATTTTTCAAGTTATTTATAGATTTATAGACTTTTAGAATTATATTGTGTTCATCTACTGGTGTATATACTGGTGGTATGTACATTAATTTAAGTTTCAATAAATCGTTATCATAGACCAAGCACCACAAAAAATCAGGTATCCCTGGACAAGTTACACAAATTGAGTCTAACCCCAAAGTAAGCTAATTATATGCTTGTGTTATGGGTGTTAGTCAACGAAACTAATACATAGAAATACTTAAATAGATACCAGAATAAATTTAATAAACACCCAGACCCGGAACTGCAGACATCTAAATGTTCATCACACAAATGCCTGCCCCCGTCGGGAATCGAACCCGAGCCTCGCGGTTGGCCGATGTAGTTGGGCGACTAGGCTAGCCACTCGACCAACGAGGCGGTCATTTGTAAACTTAACATTTACATATGTCAATTCAGTCTCTGAGATTAAAAAAAAGAATTTAGTGAATCAGGTTATCAATTAATATCTGCACATATTTTTAAATTGTAAAATTGGTGTGTCTGCATTGAATATAATCCAGAAAAAAATAGTTGCGGTAGGTTATTTATGTGCTTCTCATATGAAAACTGTTTTTATTAGGGAAAAAACGACTGCTTTTGTAATCAAGTTTTAAAGTTGAAGTCTTATCAAAATCAGTTAAGTAGGAACGTAAATATCTGCTTTTGAAATGAAATTTTTGGCGCTAAGTGACATTAAGGAAATGAAGACAGAAATGATCATTATTTCCGTATAGTGCGTTTTAGTTACTGTAACGGATAATTGTTATTGCGCTTCTATATTGACTACTGCAAAATATGCACTTCACATATTGCTTGCCTCAAAAAAGTATTGAGTAGGTTTGAATCGTTTCAATTTAACACTTATTACACGAAACATTCACACATTTAAATGTAATATTAATCGTAAAGAACATCTTATAAGAACATGAAAAAAAAACCAAGCACATTTAAAGGGAATCGCGCTAATTGCTGAGTTTGTCCTATAACTATCGTTACCACTGGTCATGTAAGGCTGGGCACAAATTAACGACCGTGAAATCGCAGGCGCGGGGTGCGAGTGCGTGGGCCGCTACCGGCCGCTGTCGCCCGACCACACTCCCACCACGTAAATATACTTCGTCATTTAGTCGCCGTCGCATTGTATATATTATATATATTAAACCTAAATTTGCTACTTACTCCGATAAAACTAATTTATAAAATAGTGCCACAACTGCACATAGACATAAATAATAAATTACGTACACATTGAGTGTACGATACTCATAGCGAGTTTCTACAGTATATTATTGTCATTGTCACTTTCCTGTTTTTTTATGTAAACTTGGATAATGATAATTATTAACAAATAACAATTAGTAAAATTAAAATCTATGATCATGATTAATGAAATCAGATGATCGCTTTAGGAGTAATATATAATTATGATTATATTATTATAATCATGAAATAGTAGGTATATAAGTTAAGACTAAAAACAAGTTTTGCGTAAGTAGCGGAGTTAGGTTTTCGTTTTAAAAGTAGCTATAGAATTAATTATTATTTTATTAATAGTAACTTGGTATTGTTTCAAGAATAAGTCTTATTTACCTTATTTTACTGCAGTATCTATTAACGAAACGTGTCGAATATTTGTTCCATTTTAACGCTTTTGTTGATGGCCGTTGAATGCTAAATAAATTCTAAACATTCATAAATTCACTTTTGATTTTTGTTCCACATAAGATTATTTCTTTCCATTTTATTTTTAATAGAAATGGCATTTGAGATAAACTGCGAAAAAATCTAAAGCATTCACTCTGTTCGTTACCAATAAAAAAATAAACAACAGTCCAAGTAGAAATCTTAAGTAAAGAAATGTATTTTCAAAATTGAAATGGTAAATCTTATTAAAGTAACCTTGTATAGCTACTTTTATAACTAAACATATGCTTTATGTCCCACATGCTTCATACTGTAGACCTATTCATAACTAGCAAACAATCAGAAAACAAGTTACAACGGATGTAGATATTTAAAATAACATCATTGTAATTATAATATTATAATATCTTATAATAAAGTAAAAAAAAAACATTAAAACTCACGAAGTTTTGATAAAATTTAATATATTCTATTTTGAATAATTTTATGAATTATTTTTAGGATTTTAAACAATTAAATAAATATATATATTCTGTTTTGATAGAGTGGATCGAAATTAAATTGGAAAATACATAATCACATACAAAACAAACGTAATTATACACAATTGTAGAATACATTCCTTTCCCCAATTTAAATTATAAAATTCAATATAAATTTTGAAATTCCTCATTAGAAATATAGATTAATATTTTTTGTTTTTAATTTCAATTTAGTATGTAATAAACATTAAAGCAATTAATATTAGGTCGCTAATGCGTTCTAAAATATAATTTATTTTTATATAACGAGATTTCTTATTTGTTTTCTACATATTTATACAAATTACTAGCCAGATATATGGTAACAATAAAGTCCAAAAGTTAATCACTTTAAGCGAACATGAATGGGTTTACACATTTGTCTTGGTTGCATTTTGTTATTTTCAGCAATTACACAGCGTATTAATGGACACTTGTTACACTCAATACTTTCGTTTTTTAAGCATTTGTTTCCATTAACGATGTTAAATTTGTTTAAAACCAAAGTGCCTAAGCAACAATATTATACATACTTTTTCATAGTTAATAACTTCATGCCAAATTTTAATTTAAGATCCTAAAAAAAAATTAAGAATGGAGGAACGTTGAAATATTGAATAGAATCTTTTTTTTAAAGTCTACGTAACTTAATGTACTTGTAAATTTAAATGTAAACTATCTAAACGTCAATTAGAAATTACCCTTGGTTTAAATTTGTGATTTTATCGTCATTTTAAATTTTGTTAGCCTTTGATACATTTCCCTTTTCGTTATATTCCAGTTAAAATAATGTATTCTGCAGTAGACAACGATATATTATATCTATGCTTTAATTAAAGTATCCCGTTGTTACACTTGTGTCGCCAGAAACAATCCCAGCTTGCTGTGCTCTGTGTAACATACCTAATTTTTTTCAGGTCTCGGATAACCTTGCCTCTTTATGTTCTGTGTTTTAACTTGCTTAATAATGTGCATGCTAGTTATATTTGAACAGAACACCTTCGTATGTTTCATTTTTAGATTTTTCTTAAATATGTCTCAACCATCAGCGATAATATAAATTTAAAAAAACCTTAGTACAACATATCTTTTTAGATTGTTAAACTAAGTATATTCAAACTGTTTATTATGTATTCAGAAAATTACACAAAGTTTGTTCTGTTCAATATTTGTAAATATTTTCAACATTTCTCTATGTATCTTGTGGGATGTGTCATGTGTTGTTTATCTGTTAACATTGTTGGTACAGAAATATTTTAATTCGCGTCATTGTTTACTAAAATGATAAATGTAGAAAGAAGAAAACAGTATAGTTATCGTTTTTAAATTAAATTTATCTTTGCCAAGTTGTTTTGCGAGATGCTGCTGACTTGCAGCACCAATTGCCTTTTCATAGTTATATTTTCTGTGTCTTTTTCCATATATGTTCACTATATATTCCATAATTCCTTCCTGTCTTTAAAGTAGAGTTTTAAAAAATGAATTATGAAATAAATTGTCTAAATGTTTTTTTAAGTTTTATATTTGCATTTTATTGACTACATAAAAAAATGTAAATAAATAGTCCAACACAATTACATTAATATGTGGAAGTATTGACTGTATGGTAGAAACCTGTCAGTTGTCATCTATTCTATTAACACAATATTTATAAAAGCTGTTTTTTAGTTATTAAAATTTGTGTTGCACTCGAAATCAAAAATTGAGGTTCAAAGTAGTTTCTTAGATATATTTAAAATAGAAATTTACTAAATTTCTGATGTTTCCAAGATTGTTTTCAGCGCAAGTACTTGAACAATGTTGACAAAATCATTACTTACACTTAACTTCTCCACTCATTCCCACTCACTTAGCACTGGATGAACGCATTACACATGCCACGTTTACGTTTTTGGATGATTTTTTTTATCTTTAATAAAATATTGAATCCGTGAACTATTGGATTACACATAGGCGTAGCTGTGAAATGGGAAGCAAAAGAATTTTTTTGTTTGATTTTCAGAAAAAAATAAGTAAATTTTTGACTTATATTTTTTACATTCATGCCAAAATTGTGTCGTAGTATATTCAAATACTAATAAAAAAAAAATTTAAATTAAAAAAAAATATTTTTTGTGGTACAATTAATTGATTAATTTTTGAATGAAAATCATTCCTCTACATTAATTTAAACTCTTTTTATAGTGATAAATCATTTTCTGAATAAAGGTAGTCATATAAATACGAAAAACCATTTAATTAATACACCTTCAAGGTATAAACTTTGAATTTTAGTTATAAATAAACTAGATTTGTTTTTGCCCATTCCAGTTAGTTACGTCCATGTTAGTTATTGTTGTCAAATCCATGAGTTCACAATGTGGCATATGTTTCGTTCGTAACGCTCATTTGGGTTTCTTACATTTTTCAGGTGAATCTACGTACTTGTGAGGGTGACATTGGACCTCTACACATTTCCCCACATAAATCCCGCTTACTTTTCCAAAGGCTTGAACTGTTATACGGTGCAGTGGACTATCTATCGAAGCCTTAGTGACGTTGCTAAACAATTAGTGTTATGTGTGTATAATGTGTAGATAAATGGAAAAAAAAATATTTACGGGTTGTGCCATCGATCCGTTGGAACCGCCCGTCTGGAATTTACCCTGTGATAGTGCTGAATGAATCTGATTGGTCAGGGACACTTCTAGTTATAATAAACTAATCTCATCTACGGTCTACAAGTGTAATTAAAAAATGTAATTGTTTGCAAAGTTTTAAGAAGTGAATACAATTACGTAAATATATAATTAAAGATATATTTTTCGACTTGTTACTGTTACATAATGCCATTCACATCGAACTTAAAATACGGGTAATTTGCTCAATAACAGTTGAATTATTTTTGGTTGTAACTTATATGTAAAAGTTTAAAATATTATTCAAGTATTACAAAATAACTGCAAGTGACCAAAATGCTGTATTGGTCCTTTTTAATGTATACTTGAACTTTCTCTTAAGTGGACGTAAGAAATATATTTGATATTTTCCATCGACGGCGCTTGGGAAAACTTTCAAATAGTCATATTTTGAAATGAGAAACGCTTGTACAGTTTCACGTATCACAAACATAAAACAGTACAAGTGTTTCTTCATTTAAAAATATGAACATAAAACGACGGGCAAGTGTCTTTTTGTTATTCATTGTGAAATTAATTTAAAGAAGTAATACTTAAAAATATTCAAAACTGAAAATAAATTAAAGTTAAACAAAATTTGTAGAAAAACGTTTTTATAATGGATAGTAAATACTTCTTTCTATTTTGAATTTAAGTAAATAATTGCGAATTGTATGAAAATGATTTATGAATTTCTCCTTTCTAAATCATGAACTGTAGTTTTGTGTTATATAAATTTAATTTGACAAATTTTTGGATTTTAAGATTTGAAAATATTATTAAATAGTTTGTGTATAACTAGAAGTGTTTGCTGCTATACGCCTATCGGCATGCGGTGTTGTCTGTGGTCACAACTATGTCTATTATCTAATTTAAAATAAATCTTATGACTGAATATATACATTTTCTTTTGGTATTTGTTTTCGGCGAAATGTCTATGACATATATTTTTTGTTATTTATTAAATTTGTCGCTTTTGATAATTTTCATGAAATTGTTGTACTGTATTTTGTATGAATTCGATAGCCGCGCTCTTGTGGCTGAATGCTAACTCATTTTTGTCATTTGTCTTAAATTCGTGGGATTCAAACAAATGTTCGATTAAAACAATCAATATTACAAAAATAAATATGTATTCTGTTTCGTCCTTACATCACGCACTCTTGACGCGCATCTTCTTCTTACAGAAACAAAATTAAACGCAATAGCTTTTTTGTAGTATGTACTCTATACTACATAATATGATGTATATTCTAAGGCTAGGTGCACACACACATAATTTTCACTATACATTTTTGTTGACATTGATAATTTTGTTCATAGTTTGTATCGGAATTGTCAAGTTTAATTTTATTGTGAGTTAAATAAAATTCTGTCAGTATGAAGTGTTCCTAAAGTAAATACTAAAATATTTAGAGGGCAGACTATGAAATATAAATTATTGGATGTCAATTTTGTCGCTTATCTCTCTCAATACAGTTCGCGCCTTTTTTCATCAAGAAAAATTAACTCTATTTTTAATACTTTTAACTAATAGCAATAGAAGTTTGTATCATAAAATGTGATCCACATTGAGATGTAACTTTACAAAGGCAGATCAAGTTGGTCGAGTGGCTAGCGTACACGCCTAACTACATCGACCGACCACGAGGCTTGGGTTCGATTCCCGACGGGGCAGGCATTTGTGTGATGAACATTTAGATGTCTGCATTTCCGGGTCTGGGTGTTTATTAAATTTATTCTAGTATCTATTTAAGTATTTTTATGTATTAGAATCGTTGACTAACACCCATAACACAAGCATATAATTTGCTTACTTTGGGGTTCAATTCGTGTGACTTGTCCAGGGGATATTTATTATTATTATTATTTAAAAAATATCTTATAATCAGCTAATATGTGCTACCCCCGTAAACTATTGATTGTGTGTATCTTGCCTATATTATTGAGTTTTATATTAATTCGTTATCAAAATGCTGTATAAACATACATGCAATACATATATTATCTTCACAGTGTGCTTCATACGTTGAACGTAGCTCGTCAATATAAACTTAAGTTCGTTTGCTTTCAGAAACAGTGACTTTATTAACTCAGAATCACCCTTGACCAATTAAATAGCAGAATTTCAAATTCAAAAATCGTATAGCGAACAAACTATTTTTTTTTTTATCCAGTACCGAATTAAGCCAACGGGGCTCGTAATAAATTCTGTTGAGGTTCTTTACTATACCCTGTTTTCTCAAATTAGTTAACAATATTTTAACTTGGGGCTCACAATACGTACCTGAAAACCTAATAATAGTAAAAAAACTGTAACGAAAAATAAATAAAATATAAAGCAATATTTGTTGTCGCCAAAATTTAAGAAGTCTATGAACGTTCACAACTGTATTCCATACTTCGCACGTTCGATTGTTGAAATTGAGCAAGTTAATATGCAATATTAAATGGGCTATAAATTATTTTGACTAACTTTTCCAGTTTATTGTTCATAAAATGTAAGCACAATTTCGAGCACTAATTTGTATAGACCTTATTTAACTTTTGCTCAGATGGAATCATATCTTTTGAAGTCTAGGTGACACCTTTGTTTTGGATGCGCGGAGTCTGTAACAATTCATACGTTAGTCCGGGATTAAGTAACAATATTTACTATCGGCCAATATTAATAATCAATCCTAATCCAAAACTTGCTGTCCAAGATTGATATTTTGATCCATTTTTATGTTATCGCTTGCCAATAACATAGCGTTATCACGAAACACAATTTGTTTAGATTTTATTTTTTGGCATTCGTTTTATCTATATTTTGAATTATGTTACTTTTTGTAGCTTAATTGACATAACAAAAGAGCAATAGAGTTGAAGCGTGTAGCTAGACTATTAAAAAGATTTCAGATTCGTCAAAATATTTTTTGAATGTCCTCCTTTTACTCAAATTCGCCAAAACTATTGGGTCAAATTCTTCTTTCGTTTGAAAAGGATATAATTCCATTGTGGAAATTGGGTCTGAATTCGACAGAGAAGGCTTGTAAAAATTAAGGAAACTAAAATTTTGTTGCAGTAGAAAACATGTTGGATAAATGACTTTTTGTCAACCCAGAAACGCTTGAAAGTTACCTCAATTTTGGACTAGCTGTTCCCGCGACTTGGTTCGCGACTGTCCGCAGCAAACTCTAACCCGATTTATTGCATCATTGAAATCAATTGTAATGGACACACAAACTTTCGCATTCAAAATATTAGTATGGTTGGAGTTTATTACGAAATCTGAACACGAGCTTAAAATGATATTTACGTTCAAATGTTTCTCTACATTCCGAATTTCAAGTTATTTGGTTACTTTATACCAGAGGTTCCCAAACTTATTTCAAGTAACGCCCACTTTGAAAATCAGTTGTTTTGTAGCGCCCCCCCCCTCGTTTTTTTCTTGTCAATAACCTCAATAACATATTTGTTGCGCCTAGTTTAATAAAAACATTTTTTTCAAGATTTATACCGCCCCCCTCTAGGCTTCCAGCGCCCACAAGGGGGCGTTATCGCCCACTTTGGGAAAGGCTGCTTTATACCGAACTGAATATAGAGCAACTATCTGCCAAATTTCCTTACAATCGGTTCAGTAGATTCCCGACTGCGATTAACACCGAGTCACTCACTCACTCAGTCAGTAAAGAGTTTTTTCGTCGCCTGTTTTCTTTATTTTTAAATGTCTTCGATGTGCTTAACTCACTCGTTTACAGATTAATTTTATTTACTTTATTATATATATTATAGTTGAAATTATAACGCAGCAATGTTTAAATTGTAACTTGCTCAACAGTGAAGTTAAGTTTTGATTCTGTTGCAGTTTTCTAACTTGACTTTGATCTTCCGAAATTGAAACGATTTAATTGCAATTAATAATTAAATGCTTCAAATTAACTAATTCTTTATACCGAAAACCATGGCCATCTGGGGGGTGATTATGTATCTCAGTTGCCAACTCAAACTGCAAAAGTGTACATAAATGACGTCATTTGTGTTTGCTATCTCTACTGTATTTCTGTTGGTCACTGGAGATAGTAAATATAAAACACGTCATTTGACAGCTATTTGATGTACACTTTTCCATTTTGATTGGACAACTGAGTTACATAATTAGCTCCCTGATTTGGTTTCTTAATTGTAATAGAAACTGTAGCTGTTGTAAGTCTTCAAAAAGCATTGTTAATTAGAGATGAAACCAGCATCGAATTGAATTTTATTTACCTATTTATGACAAATGCCTTAGTTATTAGGTAACATTCTCACCCTCAACAATTCATGTTATTATCATTTATCAGACAATTTTTACTTCGGATTCAGTTCGCCGAGAGTTGATAAAAGTTATGATAATATCTCAGAATAACAATTTTCGCTTACTACATGGCGGGCGTCGTTTGATTGTTGTGCCCCACTACATTCTTGGTACAAGCCTTTAAACGTCGGCCATATTACCGCTTCATTTTAGAGTTACATTATTAGATAATTTAATTTTTTTTTCTAATATTAGCCCATCGCTGTTTGTAATTATTTAAGAAAATTTAATTCTTAATCAACTCTCAGCGAAACGGACTGTATTGTTATCGAATACACAATGTTGTTGCCGTTTGTTTACATATGCGATCTTTGCACTGAGGTTTTTGTAGATGTCTGTCATTTTTCTTCTTGTTATTAAATAAGTTATATGAAAGAGTCGCAAAAACAGTGACAGTGCATCGCACGTGTGAACGAGTGGTTAATTATCTTCGATATACTTCCCATTAACGTTTCCTCTGAGAGTACAAATGGTTAGTCATTGTAAGGAACTGCAAATTTTGCGTTCACTTTGCTTATTGTTAATTATTTGAACTAACATCGTTATGTAAATGTTTTATTGTTAAGGAAATGTTTGCCGAATGGAGAGGCAGATTTTCCCACCTTGGTCTAAGCATAGTTAAGTCATTAGATTCATCGCACATTGAAGTTTTTAAACTACTTGGGTTAAGCTTCTTAATTGGGAATCTATTACTGATTAGTAAATAAAAATATTTACCGTCATACATTATACTTATTTTTTGTATAAAACATATTTTTTTCAGGTTCGGTAATTTTCCTCTAGTTGTATTTAATGAAAAATATATTCTTGAAAATGTTAAGTTTTGATATTTATGTGCAAGTCTATATTATAATACAACTTCAATGCGACACATCATGTCTGTCTTGTATTTAATTACAAAAACACTCCATTTATGGCGCAAACATTTACGCCAGTGGCAGGGAATTCGATCCGTAACCTTAAAATATTGTTCGCACGTTAAATTTATTAAAATAAAATAAATCAACATCGCTTTAATTTAATTATCTATAGCTAGTACCTAAAACAGTACATTAAGTAACGAAGATATCTGACTCCTCGATTGTATCTTGTAGTATTGTAAAGAGGTCAGACATCTACGCTTCTTTTTGTCCGGAATACGCCGGATAGTATTATGAAAAAGTTATTCTATTCGAAAATTGGACACTTGAAATATTAAACGCATTACAATTAAACTTGAAATACATAATTTTCGTTCGGATGTTTGTCAGTCGCATGAACATGAACTGACATCTGCAATGTGCGGTGACTCTTATAGGTACTTTTGTATGATACCCAATATGAATTATCTGTGAAAAGAAGCGCAAGTGTGATGTGCGCCTGTACTCGTGCAAGCGCTAGACGCTGGTTTATGTGTGTTCACACATGCGATACACTGTATGTATGATCGCCTAACATTTATCTAGTTCTTTGGTGAAAGAGGCAAAAATTTCTAGCATTGTTTCGCTAGTGTGAACGCGCGGTTATTGAGAGATCTCATTGATTGCCATCTTATTTAGTTAAAACGTTTAATATGGATTTATTTAGTTAACGTCGTTGGATTGATTATCAATATCTGTCTATATTCGAGACCGATAATTGGAAACACGAGTTTTGGATCAGCATTTTAATTGTATGTTCAATTTGACCCAATATGTAAATTTGACATAACTAATAATTAAGTACCTTTATGTTAATAAAGTGTTTATTCATTCATGTTTAAGAAATACAATTTGAGTTAACACGGCTCAGTTGTAGAGCTTTGAATATTTGCCTCGATAGTAATCTAGATTTTTCATTTTAAACGCTGTCTTTCGCAAAACTTGGCACAGGCAAAAAAAAGTTGAGGTGACAACTTGACATATTATGTTAACACCGTTTATGCAATGAATACTGTTGTAGTTAGCAGAGTTCAATTCAATCTATCATATGTAATAAAATCTACAATGAAAAATGAATTAGAGATTAATTCCACAGTCATATAGAGTGTTTGTCGTTGATTTTTGAAATTGGCGAAATAGCCAATGTGGCGACTGCGTATATTCAGCCATGTCACAGAATTCTAAACTGACATGATCAAAGAGCGCTATACTTGTTTTTTGTTAGCGTTTACGTTCAACAAGTGCGGTGATGAAGAATATTGAATGATTACTTCAAAACTTTCTTAGTTTTACGTTATTCACCTCCAGAAAGATTAAAAAATTTAACACTTTTCGTTTCTGCTTCTGTAAAATGCTGCGCAGGCTCTATAAAATGAAAAAAAATATCATTTTTAACAGGTATACGAATGATATTTAAATCCATAATTAACGTTTGTCTATTTTAAAATATTGAGAGACAAGCACACATTAAAATATTCAACAAAAACTTGGTGGCAATACGTTTCGAAACAACGGTTTTGTCGGCGTTTGTACTTATTCATAACATGAATATATGCCTAATTTATCTTTTAGCTCGTAGGTAGAATGTTACCTACTTTTAATCGGCTATTTAATCACTCAAATAATAATGTTTTAGTCAGCAAAATACGCGTAAAAAACAGTAAATTATGATGACTGGATAGTAATTTCTTTCTAACTCAGTTATATGAAAAAAAATTACTATGTCTATCAATTTTTGATGATTCACTTTTCTGTGTTTTTTTTTAATATAGCCAGCATAATATCATTTGTCAATCGAGTTTGAAAAATTTTAAACTTATCTTAAATATTTATTTTGGTAGTTAACAAATATTGCAAATAGTTCTTTGTTCGATTGGCCTTTTTGTTAGTTTTTTGCTTCAATTTAAGTTGTCTTTGTTCCAAGTTGACAGACATTGTTGAAATATGGCATAAATCTTAAGTTTTATCTCCAGCTGTCAAGCAAGGAAAACCAGTTACAACTTGGTTGAGCATTTTTCTTGTGATGACAATAATTTTACAATAAAATAATTGGTTTTTAAACATTTTTTGGAAGCTGAGGATAGATTTTTTTCTATTAATAACCCCAAAAAAATGTTTTGATATTTAACTCTTTTATATGTGTTATAAGGGTTTCGTTTTAGACAGGACCATTTGTTTTCATTTACAAATTGATTTAAATATTAAAACAACTTTTTGGAGGTACATAATTCATTTAATTCTTCATTAAGTTGTGTAAATCTTTAATAAATCGTTATTTCGATACGTATTTTAATGATTATTCAAAATTGTTTTTAATTATTTGACTGCATTTCAGTTTAATATTCTCAGATTCACACACAGATTACACACAAATATTTCGGTTGATTTTTATTTTATGCGTAAATAATTAATCAGGGAGTTGCCAGTGCCCAAAAAAGGAGATTTTACTTAAACGGAATTATCTCAACACCTTTTCTGTGATTTATGAACACACCTGCCAAACTTATTACAAGTTTAAAAATACTATATTCCTGAATTATTTTTTACATTTTAAGTGTTAAATTATCAAGTAATGAAATTCAACGAAAGCGCGAATAAAAATCTTTGTGTCTTTACGTATTAATAACAACAAACAACATTTGTTTCCTACACACAGATAACATGGTGTAAAAATATATTTTGACATTATTTTTTCAGTTTATAAATGGTTTTGTGAATCTGGGGTATTAAATTAAAAATGCACAAACAAAATCTTAGAAGCGGTACATATTTTAAATAAAAGATCTGTTGACTCGGCGGTCGTTTAATATATTTGACTAATAAAGATGGCGGACTCACGGGCCATGATATTTTCGTCATTTCTTGTTTTGTTTCTGTGACGTTTTAGGTATGTAGTGTTTTGTATTATTAGGTGCGGTATGAACATCTCGATGTCATCTTTATTATTAAGGCTATATTGATTGTGGAGTATATTTAAAAGTATATATGGGTGTTTTTTATTTAACGGCACTGGTAATGGCGGCCAATTTGAAATGCACATGTGTTACGATACGCGATCTTTACCAAATTAGTGTTGTGTTAGTACATTTGGTTTTATGGCGTATGCTTAAAAGTCACAATTACACTGCCTTAAGACTCCATGAGACAGATTTTTTTTGTTTTATATAGCTGCTACATTGTCATCGGATATTACCATTGCCTTTAGTAAAAAGTGCCATTATCAAAAAGTTCCCTTTGTTGGCCTTATGAGGTTAAAATTATTGGCGCTATATTGTTTAAACCTGAAATATAATGCTGTTAATATTAATATTTTAGATTGGCTTCTACTAACATAAGATTTTATAAATTAAGTTGATTTTTGGGGCGATGTTGATTATGGAATAGAATATAGTGGTGTAATGTACATTTTAAAATACGTTACGATGGTACCACAGAAAAATGAGTTCGCGAAAAAAAGTAAGAGCATCTAACAATGAATTTTCTGTTTTGTTGAAGACGTCATTTTATTTTTGACCATTCATTGATGCAGTTTCGACCCTGTGCATCTACAAGTATGATGGTTGTTACCGATTTTGTGGTATTAGTGTAAAAATGTTACTTTTGCGCCTTTAAAACCTTTTTTGAAACTTATAAATCTGTTGCATCACTAACTTCTGAGGTATTCGGAATGGAAGATCTAGGGTGATGGTACTATGGTATCGAGAGTAAGTTATAAGCTAGGTTAGGTTGTAGGCTAGATTGCGAACGTCATGGAATCATCTAACATGAAATGATGCTAATGGTCTTTCAATTGTAATTGTTGAAGCTGCCATATATTTGCGTCTATGGAGAGTTTCTACCATGCTTTTTACAAGTGGGTTTTAAACTTAATTGATTTAAGTATGAAATAATAATGAATTTGAAATGTGTCGCTAAATGTGTTTTCTTCTTTTGTGTAATCTACTGGTAAACATCTAGTGCCGTTCTCTATTTATTTTTAACAGACAATGCATTTGCGGTATTAATAAACAAAATCAGTTGCAGTACGTTTTTGCGTCCTATGTATTAAAAAGTGAGCTTATAAATCTTTCTATTTATCAGTAGTCAGTAGAAAATACAATATGATATATCTGACAAAATGTAGCTTAAACCTTTGTGACCTGATGGCAACAATTTGTCAAAATATATTACAAATGACGGTTGTCACGTGTATAAACGGTGACAATTTTATTTGTCGCGTTTGCAATATTGTCACTTTATTAAATAAGATCGTGGTCTGTTCTCTCCATAGTGTTAATGTGTATGGTGTAAGTTTGAATGGCTCCATCGGCCCAGTGACACGAATGCTTCCAAAATCGTTTTCTTCGTCACGAATTTTTATCGTTTCTCATTTAGTCGATAATTTAATTGTAATTTTTGTGTTACTTATTGGATTGTACATATAGTAAGTTCCACGTTTTTTTTTTATTTTTTACCTGATTACTTTGTTATTATTATTTCTCTAATTTAGAATATGTTTGGCGTCCGGAGGTTAATACATTATCAAGTACAAATTTAGGAGTTATTAAATCTGTGAAAACGGATGAAACTTATTTTTTTATTGAAATTCTTAGACGCTGATTTGTCGAAGTACCCTTGTAGAGATATTTCGTTATCGGTTTACCCTCGTTTCACTTTCCACTTACATCAAAGGTTTAGCTTTAAAATTGTTATTTGCCTTATATAATGTGATCTTACGACGATTATACTTAAAGGACGTCGCTGCGTGTCGCGGTCGAAAGGTTTTCCATATAAAATAGGTTACGCCTAAAGTTCTCGGCCCAAAATAGTTTTCTATAATTTTTTTGACAGGTTGAAATCTTTTTTTGTGGAATATTAAATGGAAATGTTTCGATCGCGATGCCTAATGAAAGAAAATGCCTTGTGTAATAATAACAAAATGAATTATGTAATTTAAGAATTGACAAAGTGCGGTGTAACGGTAGGCTCAGTGGGGACGAGTGTCAATTGGAAACAAAACGTTTGAGAGAACTCGATCCGTCGTAAGCATGTTGTATACATTAATATTTACATCTTTCAAGTTTATTTGAAAACAGTTACTGAAATAAACAAGAAATATTAAAGCTACACATTCACAAAGTTCTCGTTAGCGTACTTGAATTGTTTCTGCTTTTTTGGCTTTTTAAATACGATATTTCAACGTTAGGAAAATATTGACAATTGTAAACAGATCGAGTCCCCTCAAACAAAATTATATAAACAATTTTTATGAATCGTAAGTTCTTAGTTCCACAATAATTAAATATGTAAATTTTTCTAATCTTAGTAAGTAAAAGATCTCATATAACATATTTTTGTTTTGTCTTTTTTATATTTTGATGAACTTCAGAATAGTCGAGTTGATTTAAAGACAACCTATGTAAAATAAAATATATTGATGTATATAATGTATGTTTTTTTATTTCGTCCTATAGTGAATGGTAAAAATATTGTGATATTGTATGCTTAAAATTTAGTCTTGATTGCAACACGGATAGCATAAGACTACCAAGAAATTTTGACAATGATCCAAACTAAGATGAGAAAGAAATCCATACTATATTATAAATGCAGGTCTGTCTGAATGCTCTTTCACATCTAAACCGCTGAACAGATTTTGATGAAATTTGATACACCTACATTTAGCCAAATAACCGAGTTTGGGGGTTGATTAGGGATGAAAGCTTTAATATTTTTTATATTTTAATATAATAGAGTATAACTCTATTGTGCACCAAAATACATAAAAAATAAATACACTAAAATAAAACTTAAAAACCAAGTGATACAAAAAGGCAGTCTTATCACCAAAACTGAATGTTTGTATGAAAAATGTAACTGTTCTACGCTGACGAAGTTGTCGGCAAGGAGCTAGTGTGTAACAAGGAGTCAGGTACCATATGTCTGATAACGAAACGGTTTACTACCCAAATTACAAGTAGTTAGTGATACTTTATTTGTAACAAAAATGTATTTTATAATTATTAGTAGGGGAGCCCAAGAGGGGATTTTTGGACTAACTCAGGCGCGTCAGATTAAGATATGGGAGATACCCTCTACCATTGTTGAACACCTCCATTATGTATCAAATCTCTACATAGAGACGCGCATGTAGGGTTGTCTGTCTAATTTTTTTTGCTTGAAAATATACTCGCGCATGTCAGATTAAAGTACGGCGAGCTTATTGCATGCCAATAAGTCTATGTTTGAATTTTCTGATGATTTGGACAAGACGTACGGGAGTAGAAGTTTCAGAAATTTTCAAAAACCAAGTTATATTGTTAATTGTCCATTACAGCAATCTGTCTTCATCTTTCTGTCATCGGAGACACATTAGGCATGTATGTTATTAATATCTGATGATTTCGGCTATGATCAAGTGACTGAAATTGCTATTTTAGCTTCTAGACACTTAACGCACCGCTGAAAAGAAAAACCTTACATGACTTTACGCTCCACTATTTAATCGACAAAGTGCAATGGGTCCCAATAACGCTGGAGTTACTACACATTTCGCATCGCGGGCTCCCCTGCTATATAGAGAGGACGGCTTTCCCGACGGGAAGAGACGACAACCTTCGCCAACTGACGCCATGTAACGACCGGAATTTCAAGTCTACTGACTATTCAGATGGGAACATGACAAAAGTGAGCATAAAAGTACAAAACATATAACCTACAGAAGTTTAAACCAGCAAGAACAAAGATTTTTAAGGTGGTTCGAGTCAATGGATGACACGGTTTCTAATATTCTAAAGGAAACAGCCCGTTATATAAATATAAATTAAAGTTGGTATTTATGTAACTTTGGTGCTTGATTATCCTATATCGAATAGTCCTATAGTTCTGTGTCGAGGAATATTCAGTTTTTATAAACTGAAGAAGGTCTGGCTTTTCACGGGTATCAAGCTGTATGACAAAGGGGTCTTCCTTTACTATGTGAAGGGCGAAGGACTGGAACTCTTTACCTAAGAAAAAATGTTTCTTTAGATACCAATAGTAATAGCCTCTGTGGTCTAGCGGTTCAGTTGTTTGACTTGACTGCATGAGATCCCTGGTCGGGCAACAAAGAAAATTGGGTTTTTTCAATTTTCTTATAAAAAAATGTTGCTCGAGATTGGAAACGTGCCCGATTGCGGATTGGCTTGCCACTTATCACATTGTGGGACTTTCGGCTAGTCGTGAGTGCCCTGGTTGTGCCTCTGCCTACCCCTTCTGGGATATGGGCATGAAGATGCTGTTGTTTTTAACATACAGACGGATTTCATTCGGAGGGAAAAGACGTTCTTATTAAACAGGTGGTAATGATACATTGCCAACTTATGGCGGAGATAAACCTCGTGTAAGTTTAGCTGATATCTTAATTGACAATGATCCAAACTAAGATGAGAAAGAAATCCATACTATATTATAAATGCAGGTCTGTCTGAATGCTCTTTCACATCTAAACCGCTGAACAGATTTTGATGAAATTTGATACATCTACATTTAGCCAAATAACCGACTTTACGGCTGCAAGTGGGCCGGTGGTACCGACTCAGGCTAATCTTGAACTCTACTCGAATATCGTCATTTTAGGAGATGGGGTCGTCAAGGCAATGTGGTACTGTTTATGGCTCAAGTGTTATACAGGGTGCTTTTGACACCGTAACGAAAACTTCTGTGGTAGTTTAGATACACATCCGACTTCAAAATTCCTTTAACAGTTTTTGTCGGAAACAAGTGGTTGAGTATTTAGCAGTTTTTCAGCCCGCAATGTATAGCGAACAAAGTATATGCATTAAGCCGCGCGTTGCGAGCTGTGCCGACCTAATACGCTGTTTTATTACATTGCTGTTTTTAGCAAAAATATGTTATTTACTAGATATTAAATAAAAATCGAGTTGCGTTAGATTGTATTAATGAAATGATAGTGAAATCAATAAAAAAACCAAATAAAATTCAAAAAAATATGATATTTCCGACGCTAAATTCCAACTGCATATGCATGCCAAATATGTACAGAATCCATGATTTGGCCTTTCGGTGAGCTGTCAAAAACTCAGTGTATATAGGTTGATATGAAAGTTGTGCCAAACTGCTTTACCCTGTAAATGTCTTCTTCCTTTTATATTCACCGTTCAATTTATATATTGGAGGTTTTATTTAGTCACAAATACTTTTTTCAAAATGTCTTTGATGTCGAACATGTACAGCGGAGGGTCCGACTCTGTTGGCGTAGTGGGACACGTTACACGGACGTAGTAGGCGGTGGTGTGTAGGTATATTCACATCTGCCAGGTGTCTCGCAACGGGTCACAATTTTATAGTCTATACTAGCTGACCCAGCCATAGAAATAGGAATTTAAAAAGAAGTGCAACAATGTTCTATAGCAAATTTAGTTGTATAAATACCGTTGGAATCGACATATAACTAAACAACATCTTTTTGTCTCTTTTAACAAATGTTGATATTATGTACGCCGAGAGATAACGACATTTTTGTCTATGTTCATTTTGGCGTCGATTTTGACGTCATGACAGTTCTCATGTTTGCCAAGAATCCATATTTAGTGTTAAATTTTTATAGTGATATACTATTACAATTGTCGATATTTTATTTTACGTTCCCAGAAAAGAATATTTGGATAAGATAAGAACGTATACCATTGCCACTGAAAATATCAATCACAGTCTAGCTTAGTAGGAATTCTTTCAAGTGCTCACTTAAAAGTAAAGAAAATGGTTCGAATGTAATCTGACCATTTTTTTTTGTAATGATAATGAATCATGTAACGATAAAGAGTTAACTTATATAAAGAATAAACATATTTGCACGCCACAATGTAAAAAAAAAACGTGCTCGCGAAAAGTAAACAAATATTCTTTCTTTCGTTTAATTACATTTCTCTATTAAAGGTATAAGCCAATGGAGTAGCACAAAATAAGTAGGGTGATAGCTGCGATTTCTGTCGGTAGGTGAATAATAATTCTTATCTATTTGCCTAAACTTAACTATCAATCGTCACTTATAGATCATGTATCGATATCGATACTCTACTTTTTCTGGACAGCCTTATAATGTCAAAATGGCAGCCATATTTAGTAGCCGACGGCAGGCTTTTTTCGTAGGTATTTCGTGTCCATATTCTTAGAGGTCAACGGACCCAGCGAACTTCGTATCGCCTGACATTAATGTTTCGATAGTAGCGTAATCTGTAGGATCCAATGAGAAACATTCCAAAATCAGCAACTACTTATAAAAAAATAATTGAAAAAACTTTTTCCAG
>NJDC01000038.1:14414-51162 GCA_002245475.1 Calephelis virginiensis | reverse complement strand
GCCTGGAAGATTGCGTTTCGGTGGACGAGATAAATGACAGGTTGGTAGAAACTGTCCATACTGTGGGGTCTAAATTTCTCAGGCCTCTTCGTAGAGATGGACCCCAAAGTGGACGTCCTATAGCTGAAATGATGATGATGACTTTTTTCAAAATCTCTTTGATGTCGAACATGTGTAAAAATAACGTATAGGTACCATTATAATAATTTCGCACTAATTTCGTAGTAAGTTTTGAGGATAGACTAATAAAAATGGTATTGTTAAAAAATCTTCGTTCAAACTGAGAAAGATTGGTTATCTCTGGTTTATGGGTAAGTTGGAAAAAATAAATATACCTAATAGTGTTTCAATTAAATTTTATTATAAAAAAAAATATTTCATTATATCCACATAGAGTATGCGGGGTTCCGACCGAGCCGAATCGCGAAAAAGGCTTCCTTAGACTTTTACGGTAAGAATGTAGATAGAGCATTGTCTTTACAATGTTACTCTTCCGCGATTGTAGCGATACACTGTAACTGCTAAATGTGCTAAAAGTAACTGTGTAAAAAAATTACCTATCCCAAACAAAAAAATATTAGATTATATATATCTTAATTAAGCTGTGCAATTTCTTTCGAATATAACCCGTCATGCCTTCTTTCGATGTCTTTCCCTCGGTCTGCACCCAGGTTTAATTTTCGATCTCGTATACATAATGGTATCTTTACTAACATTTTTAACCCATTCGCCGTAAATTGCAGGTTTATTCGTGTTAAAACAGTGATTAATTATATAAAATCGAAAGGTAAGTAAGTGCTTAATATCTATGTAGATTATACATTTAGAATCAGATTCCGTTTACAACGATAAAATTTAAATTATAACGCATATGGTGCGTTGAATGACACATACGAACGACAATTTGGTGGGATGATATTATGCTAATATCTCAATTAGTTTATTAGTGTAATACATCTGATTATTATAATATTATATTTATAAACTTACCTTACAAATTTACTCTTTAATAGTTATATTATTTTTAACAATAAATTGAGCGTCACTCTTGTATGTCGAAAGGTATATATTATTAAGTACATAACATATTATTATTATTACATATTATTAAGTTACATAGTATGTAAAGTTATAAGTCAAATTATTTTTTTAATAACGTTAAACAATGTGTTTCTATACTTTCATTATGATATTGTGTAATAATAAAATTATCTTAACCTAAAAATAATTTATGTCTGCTTATGATGTAGTACAGTTAGTGATAATTAGTAACAAGTACAGTGCAGGTCATGAAAATGCATTTTATGTGTTGTTTTATTATTTATTTTTAGATTAGCATTGAGCAAAATGGCAGATGGCAAAAAACAACACAGTGCTAAGCTTGTGAATTTAGCACTTAATCAACAAAAACAGAAAACAGTTCCCTGAACACTTCAAATAGGTAAGTCAAAACTACTGTACTGTACCGTACAGTACTCAAAGTACTTACTGAAGTGTGTAGACTGTGGATTTTGAAATTGGTTTGACATTTAATTGTACTTATATGTATGGTTATTACGGACAACTTGTGGGGTCTAGTCAAAGATTGGGGGAGGAACGAGCAAGGTCTTTGTCAGCACAATGTAGGTTTGATTCATATAATCCCTCCACATCACAGGCTCAAACATTTTATCATTCTCGTAAGTAAGTAGATACTTAGACCTACTGATCAAAATTGGACCAGAAGACGAACAAAGACATTATCAACACATTTTGAATATGAGACTCATACAGAATCTTGCAATACATTAGACCATGCAGAATCTATAATTCTCAATATTCAGGGAACAAAAACGTAAGTAATATGTATAAATAAAACTCTTCTGTTACTGAGTGGCTGACTGATTCATGGACAATGCACAGCAAAAACTACTGAACTTAGAAAGTTGAAATTTGGTATGAAAATTCCTTATGACGTGTAGAGGAGCACTAAGAGAGGATTCCTGGAAATTCCCCGCGAAGCGGGTAAAAAGGAGGAAAAAAAATTACTTATAAGAAAGTTCTACACTGTTGAAATTGGTGATTTGAAAATTTGGATTTTGGTTTATGTTTAAGTTTTTCTGAAAATTAACCCTCAACTTTTTCAAATGGGGGATTAAAGATTTTATGGGACTTATACATTTTTTAAGATAAAAAGCTGAAAATTGGTAAATATATTCGTTGTAGTAAATTAAACATAACATTTTCAAGATTTTTTCCAAACAAAAATATGGGGTGAAACATTATCCGCGCGCTTTGTCCGCCTGATCGTTACTTGAATGAAGTCGCGGTCTTTTCTCCGGCCATTAATTATTTCCATACCAAATTTCATCCAAATCGGTTCAGTAGTTTAGGCGTGAAAAGGGAGATAAAGTGAAAAAACATTAGAGAACAAATTCCAGGCGAGCGAAGCCGCAGGCAAAAGCTAGTTAACATATAAAATTATTTATTCTAATTGTTATTCAGATTACATATAAAAAACTAATAATTATGTTCACTAATTCTAGGGAAGTCACTTCGCCTCATTTAAAAAATCTGGAAATAACCATACCCATCCTCCATACAAAAAGATGTACATCAGAATTTATTCTAAAAGAATTTGACCGATCTGCAATGCAATTTACAGCAACAACTGGCCCATAACGAACTTGGATTATTCAAAATAAAATAATAAATCCTAGAATAATGTTATGGATTTAGTAGAAAATGATAACCCTATATCAGATATCTTCTTGATTTAGGTGGTAAATTATCAACACCGATAAATTCCAAAAATTGACACAGGAGAAAATCCTGGAACATCTGTGATGGTTAAAACAGGAGACAAAAAAGGAATGCCCTCTTCTTTTAAGCTATCAACAAGAGATGCTGATACTTCTAGACAGTCTAGTTATCCAATCAATACAAATTTATTTAGTGAACAAGTTTTATCAGAGTTAAAAGGCAACCAAGAGAAACCACGCAGAAATTTCAGAGTATATGGTGACGGGTTTGGTTCTGACTACTGTTTTTAAAAAGAGAATATTTCAAATATTAAAAACACATTGGTCGCAGATATCGAAACCAATAATTCTGAGGATGAAAAACTACCAATTACCCAAAAGAGACTATACAAACGTGTAAGGACACGAGGTGGTAAATCTTGTTTAGCTTCTACATCCAATACAAAGCCAACAAATATTGAAGAAGAATTGACAGACCTCATTAGAACCACTTCAACACATAAAAATCTCTCAAACAGATCTGAAAATTAAAATTTACCCATATCAGATGAGCAACTACTGCAAATTCTTGAAGACCCTGATGACCTAATGATTTTATTGACAATATGAATCATTCTGACAATGATAGTGACACGACAATAGTAAGTGAAGACGAATTAGTCCCTAGCAATACTGAGGAAGATCAAGAATGGTCAAATCACCATAGACAGACTAGAATTAATTTTGAAGGAAATCCTGTAGGATTAAAAATACTAGCCGAGGGTTCAGAACCAATTTTTTTAATCTTGTAGTGACGAATGAATGTCTTCAAATGATAGTTGAAAAAAGCAATGAGAACGCGTCTCGGATATTAGCGCAAAATTTTCCTGGAAGTAGAATAAAATACTGAAAAGATATAACAGTTCCTGAAGCTAAAGTTTTTTTAGGCCTCTTATTCCATATGGGAACCATAAAATTGAACCGAATTCAAAACTATTGGAAAAACATGGATTATTTAATCTTACAATTTTCAGTCAACCGCAATAGGTTCTTGCTTATTTTAAGAGTCCTTCACTTCGAAAACAATAATGTTGACGACACTAGATTGGTAAAAAATTCGCTTCTTGTTACATATTTTAATAATCGGATGAAGGCAATTTATTTTCCATCTAATAATCTATGCATTGACGAGTCACTCGTATTATGGAGAGGACGTTTTATATTTCGGCAATATATTAAAAATAAATATGGTATAAAACTTTATGTCCTGACAGATGTTAACGGTATTATTCTAAAAACAATCGTATATGCTGGTCATTATTATTTTGCTAGTTAAAAAGATAGCATAACACCATCCATTGTACCAACGCAATCGTTGCGTTACCGGCTCTGCTCAAAAAAAGTTTTATCTGTGTGCCACCAACGATTAAACTTTTTTCTGTATTTTGCTATTTATTTTGAAAATCTGTCTATTTATATAAATAGTTATATTAAAAGTCCCAGTCACTCGTAATACTTTATTTATTAATTCACCGTTATCAGTTTTAAGTATCACACTGTAATTATTTATATTAAGTTGTCAAGAACAGCATGACGTCCTTTAGGTGTTCCAAATTCGAAGCATGAACACTGAATGTGGTGTCGCACCGCTCATGCCCAAACTCGAAACCTTCCACCACCCTTTACTAAGCGCTGCTGAGGTAGGGATGACGAGTGTTGCCAGTGCACATTTTATAATTTCTGACAATTTATACTGAAGTTATTTTGTGGCGATAACAGTTATATTTATTTCAAATCCAATAACTAAAAAAGAAGTGGATCATAAGGAAAAAAAAAATCTGGTGGCATTGAATGGGTTAAACACCTTTTAATGACATTTGAAGGATACGCGCAGACAGATCCCCAATGGTACAGTTACCAACTTATCGGTTCAGTAAACGGCTACGCTAGTTTGGTGCGTAGTGTTTTTGATTGTACACTACCTAGAAAATATCAATAATTATAAACAAATTGTAGTTGTACGAATTGCACTTTCGGTGTATCACGCAATATTGGTTTCAATATGGGCTACTGAACAGATAAGTTGGTGAGCTTCCACCAGAATCTTACAGGCGTCTAAAATTGACTCGTTACCTACCCTTCCAACACTCGGTGCACAACAGTGGAAATACTTAAAGGGTCGGTACCAATACGTGGAAATAGTAAGTAATAATAAATAGGGACGCAAACGATACATCGATGTTTTAAAAAATCGAGGTATCGTTCATAAGCATCGATGTTGTTTTATTGCAGTGCCATCTCTTTGTAAGTTTATAATCTACATATAATAATGTTAGTCACTACGTCATTGCATTTTCAATTTTTGTCTCACTTTTACGCTTCAAGTGAGCAAAAGAACGAACCGCTGTATGTTTGGCGTCCACGTGCAGCTCCATCGCGTCGTTCGTGTTTGTGCATTTTCTTACAATTATTTTTATTAACAGACTTTTTACAGAATTGGACATTCTTGCACTATTCATATGCTGGTACATTATAACTGTTTTATTTAAAGTGTCAGTATATTTCAGTAATTTTGATTACTAAAACGAATCTAGTTCAATATATAGGAAATAGGTTTTTCTCACTATATCATGACCGTTCGTAAACCCTGCTAATATTTTATAAAACATCGTAAAAACATCGATGTATCGTTCTTAAACATCGATATTATAATATCGATGTTTTTTATGAACAATGTTGCATCCCATGATGCTATCTAAAAGTTTCAAACGAGATTTCATTTCAAAATAAACCATCTTGTAATTACAAAACTGAACTTATATTTGTAATAAAAATTGCGAGTTGTTTAGCACAAAGTAAAAATTAAATAATTTATTTACAAATAAAAAAATAGCATTGAAACACAGTAAATATGTACGAAACTTATTCCACCTAATAGTCGTCTCAATTGAAAAAAAATATCAGTTAATATAGTGTCACGACCACCATTATGGTGCAACAGTTAAAAGTAGTTTTTCTTAGACAGTAACCGACGTAAACACTTTCTATCACGCAATATTTTAATTAGCTATCCCACTCCTGTAAGATATGCGCCATAGTTAAAACAACCTGTCCAGCATCAAACGTTCCATTAAAATGCTCGTGGCGGCAGTTGTCCCGTGCCCCTGGAGCGCTAGAGCGCGGTCCGGGCCCGGCCCCTGCGGAAGGCCCCGCGGCCCCGGGGGCGGGTCCCCTTGCTGGCGTTGGGGGGGCTCTTGGGGCGGAGCGCCTCGATCCGCTCTGTGCAGCCCGTGGCGTCCCGCCCGTCCGCGAAGTACGAGGCGTAAAGCTCCGCGTTGAAGTTGGAGTTGGTCAGCTCGTGGCCCAACGTCACCCAGCCCGGACGGATGGTCGAGTCCCGACCGAACAGGTGGACTCTGCACAGACGATATTACACTTGTATATTCTATGTACTACAAATTTATAAAAGAAGATAAAACTATATTTTTTTTTATTTTCTGTCACTGTGACGAAAAAGGTCAAGTAACTTACGAAACATTGGAGTATCTAAAATAGGATAAAAGCAAATTTTAAATCGTAATAAATCTTAGTTTTTTAAATGACAAATTATTAAAATAATTTGGATTAGAGAGAAGTCATGTGTAACATTCTTACAAAAACTTACCTTCTGCGACCCAAACAGAAATGTTCCATTATGTGAAATATTTCTATAGGCTTTTCAGTACTCCCAAATTCAGGGTCCTCGGATATAATCAGATCTATGTCCACGTTCGCATGGATGAAGTCCCCGTCGACAGACCTCCGGACTGTCCCCTTTATACCCATCAAGCAATGCTCTTTCGTCCTCTGAAATACTGCATTGTGTTCTAGATTTTTGGAATGTCCTGGATTTTTAATATTAGTTTTGATCCAGCAAATGTCCTCGCAGCGACGAAATCCCCACTTTTTTAAACACTCTCTACCCATGTCCAATCCTGTAAACCACAATTGAAATAATATAAAAAAAGCTCTGGATTAATTGTAAAAATATATGAATTATGAAAAACACAACATTATTTTTAATAGAAATTGAAAAAAAAAAACATTTTCTATTTATTTTTGTCGGCCAACCTGGGGAATTCATTAACTTAAATGTTATGTTAGGTCCTTAAATATTAAATTAGCAATTGGTATGGAAGGAACAAAAAATCGAAAATTTAATCGTGAGTGTGTGTTCTCTGCCTACCTCTTCGGGATATGGGCGTGAAGACACTTATTTAACTTATAAGATATGTATACTCTACAAAAATACATTAATGTTTGCATTGCCAATATGCCTAGGATATTAATCCTCATACATGAGTTTACCTTAATAAAGATATAAGGAATCAAGACAATGTTTCATGTGGTCAGGGTCTAGAAATCCTATTCACATAATTAAACCTTTTACATGGTCCGAGTTGCTTTGGATTTGATTAATTCTTACTCTTCGACCTGTTTAATTAGTACAACCCGCGCACTTAAAGAATGGGATTGAAAATGGCCGCTCGTCGACGCTGTACCGATAGCATGTTTGCTAACGAAATAACAAATATTAGCATAAAAATAACGATAATTATTGCTAATATTATATTGTTTTTGAATATTAATTTATGGGGAGCTGGGTTTATTATAATTATTAATAACATTCAATACACAAAATGAAATGTTTATTAGGTATTAGGTACATTAAGATGTTTATTTCAAATAAAAAAAAGTTGACAAATATAATAAAACTAGAACTTAAGCCTAAGTTCTGTTACTAGTGCCTTCACCAGGATCTTCCAGAAATTCGACACCTGACATAGCTTCAACAAAAACAATAACAAGAAACTAATAACAATTTAACAAAAACAATATACTATAACAATGAAACAAAAATCTATAACAAACTCAAACAATGTAGTTACGTCTTAGCTCACAGAATAGCGAAACCGGACTGAGCATAGAACACTAATATCCGAGGATCTTTCGACAGTTCTCGTGGATAATAACGGTTACTTTTTTTGTGTTCATTACATGCGAGTGTGAGTATAGACGGCAATAGTGTGTAAGCGAGAGGCGACTACAGTCGCCGCCATCTTCAGTCCCATTCTTTAAGTGCGCGGGTTGTATATTTGGTAAGCCTTACTTAATTGTATTAATCCCAGATAAGTGAAGTTGTTTTGAGTTAGAGGGATTTTTAGGAGGTTGTCATTTGTTTATTAATTAGAATTATTTCAAACGAATAGTTCAGTCAAATTTTATTAAAAACAAATTGTATACGTATTTAGCTTAAAATCATTTTTACTGAGTTCTCTTTAAAACCACTGCAAGGTTTTTTTAGTCAATCAAAACGAATTAGAGAAAAGGTTGTTCCTAAAAGTGGTAAAAACCCTTTTAAGGGTAAGCAGGTCTGACCTTCCGAGCTGCCGCACCAGAGGAAGACGAAGGAGCGGGGCTGCGCCAGGTGGTGGAGCTCGAGAGCGAGCACGTCCCGCCAGCGCCAGCCCGCACCCAGCGGGGGCTCCACTAGCACCACGTCGAACTTGCTGCCCATCGTCTTCAGGTCGAATGTCTGGAAATGCGAACACCACACTGCACATCCTGTCTCTGTTACGTTACGTTACGACCGACCCACACACATAAAAAAAATGTAATTACCATATTATGTTTATGTGATTTATTGATAGGTATTTTTTTAGAATCCTTTACTAAATTCAATTCACTTAACTTCGCCACATATTATGTGCACAGGTTGCTGTATTATCACTAAACTAATTTTAAGTTATCACTATATTCTTTCAACAAAAGTAATTTTCTAGACACAACACTTTTAGAACTGTCCGATTAGTCTTTATACGACATTTCTGTAGAGGTTTCAACTATTCTTTGGAAAATGTTAGTTAAAAAATTGAAGAATAGATTTAGACACAATTTGATGTGTTCAGTTCAATTGAATACTTATATCACTAATACTACTAATATCACTTTCAAATTCCTCTACTGTTTTAACATATCATCCATGTTTGCAAGACCAGTCTTAGACTTAATTCTGTTCATTCAAAAGGCAGACAAACATTTTTGAGACTTCATCTCCCTCTAACCGTCTTATTTAAAAAACGTAGATTACATTTCTCTCCAAAACTCAATTTATTACGTTTTCACCTACGCAAATAACTCAACCGGACGAGGACTTCTCCTTGTTAATGCATCAATGTCATCTTATAGCTGATAGTACCTGTAATTGTAAGTCTATATCTCGAGTTGAGTCAATGAAGTATCTGGGAGTAATAATAGACAGCACATAGTCCTGGAACGATCACATAAATGCCACTATATGTCGAATTAGGAAGTTAACCTACGTTTTTAGGAAACTTAGAGTTGGTGCGGACCTGACTACACTCAAAACTGTTTATTCCGCGTTGGCACATTCTATAATATGTTATTGTATTTCCGTCTGGGGTTCTGCATGCAAAACGCGTTTAATCCGCCTGGAAAGGGCACAAAGAGCTTTATTGAAGGTGATGATCAGCAAGCCATTGCGATATCCAACAACAAAATTATACGAGGAGTGTGATTTAATGTCTGTGAGGAAGTCATATATTTGCAAAATAGTGATTCGCAAGCACCAACTTCTTTCTCATGAACTAAATATATTTAAGGCCAAACGAAATAATCAAAAGATCTGTAATATTCTCGCGAAACCTTATAAATAGAGCGAGTCGCATGCGCGCGCGCAAGTATCTGGTCGACCTTTGTGGAGTGCAGTCGAATGCTCCTGATGATGCTTCGGTTACGAAGCGAAACGTACGTTGAGTTTTTAGTAATATGTGTATTGTTGGTGCTACTAAAACAGTTTAGTGGTGTGTATTGTGTGGAGCTGGATGTATTTGGGAGTTTTAGCTCCCGGTAAGTCCAATTCATTCTTAGCGCACTATTTTGTCTGTTTTGTTACGCAATAATACGTATACATTTTTTTGGCGGAAAATCGCAAATTAAATCATTTTATTTAGATTTAAGTATGGATTTCCACAAAGTAACGCCTTCTTCTATTAATTTACTTTTTACATGTTTTATCTGTAAGATTGGAGGAAATCCTAAAAAAGCGCGCTAGTCCATTTAAACGTTTCCGCCAAAAAAGGACGAGAAAATGTTATGTGTTGCCGTAACATATGCCTTTAGGCATAAACCCTCTTAAGAAAGGTGTTGATCATTTATGGTTACACCACATTTATTAGTAACGTTTTCAATATGAAGTTAGTACTAATGGTTAATCAGGTTTAGCTGTAAGCTCGGATAATGGTTGGATTAAGTGATATTTCTTAATAAGATGGCAAAGTTTGGAGTTTGTTCTCATAGTTGTTGGCTAACCTCTATTCCAGTTTCATACTTTTATTTATCACTAACTGTTTGTTCGTATTCTTGCAAGAAAGAAATGTACATTTTTTTCATCTCTCTCATACCTACTATCATTTGATTGCACACTTGATATATAGTCTAGCCTGGCTTCCTTCTTTCTTTCACACTAGGCCTTCACCTCCTCATCCTACCAGCGTCACCATTCATTAACCTATACAACTTTCCATTCCCACATAAATCGTTCGCGACATCCACCAAGCTATCGTTCAAAATATTCCAACATTCATCCAGCCTAAGTCAAGTACACACATACTATCCAGCCTGTCTTGGTCTTGACTCTCATACACGCTATAAACACTCTTAGTCTTGACTCTTTTCACTCTTAACCCTTTTAAGACCTCCAAATGGAACACGCACTCGCCAATAACTCGACTTCAGGGGTGGAAACTGATTTCACTGTCAAAAATACTGATTTTACTGACTAAAACCCACTAAATTAGTGACCATTTACTGACCAAATCTCTAAAATACTTACTTGGTCAATTCAACATCGAATTTCAAATGTTAGTTGTTTTTAGTTACGTGTGTTATTCGTCTTATGGGGAATGTTTGTAAAAAGTTTTTTTTTCTGTTTGGCATCCATAGCAATCTGCATCGCCCCTTTTATGGAGCTTTTATTAACTTAGTTGGTATCTACGTTTATATGTAAAGGAATCTAAGAAAGTGTTTTTCAACCACTTTCAAAGGTAACTAAGACGATCAATCGCGAGGCTTGGATTTGATTCCCGATTCCCGACGGGGGCAGGCATTTGTGTAAGGTACATTAAGATGTCTGCATTTCCGGATCTGGGTGCTTATTAAACTTATTTATGTATCTATTTAAGTATTTATTATGTATTAGAATCGTTGACTAACACCCACAACACAAGCATATAATTTGCTTACTTTGGGATTAGATTCAATTTGTGTGATTTGTCCAAGGATATTTATTTATTTTATTCATTTACATAAAAACGGCCGAAAAGCATTTAAAAAGATACAGCTTATCATGATCATAATTTTCAAGACCTGCCAAAACGCCAAAACGATGGTTAAGCAAAAAAACATCGATGACAAAATTGTTCCCCATTAAAATTCCTATAAAAACGCCAGCGGTAGCCGATTAAGACTAACTCACAAAAATATGTTTTATGGTTAATGGCACTATAAAATTGAGCATTATACAGCAATAGAGCACATGTCTTTCAAAACATAATCCTCAACTAAATTAACAACGCTAATTATCGAAATAATTTAATTTTGAACAAAAATGTCCATGTCCATTTACTGTCAAAATATCATAGTTTAAAAAAAATCGTTACAAAATAATGAAGTAGATACGTGCTCCAATGCGGTTTAAGATGGAGTTGACAGTCTGCCGCCAGGAAAATGTCTTGTCAAACTTTGAACATTATAGTGTATCTCATAATAATAAAATTTGTTAGCTTGATTGCCATTCCATGCATTACCTCCTCGTTGGTCGAGCGGTTAGAGTACACGCGTAACGCCACCGACCAACCTCAAGGCTTGGGTTCGGTTCTCGACAGGAATAGGCTTTTGTGCAATGAGCATCGATGTCTACATTTTCGGGTGTGGGTGTTTATTTAATTTTTTCAGGTATATATTTAAGTACTTCTGTGTATTAATGTCTTGATAAAAATAAATAACAGACGTTTAAAAAACTAACAAGTCACTTTTATATCCAGCTGAACTAAAATAAGAAAATAATGTTCTATTTTTGAATTCAAATAAAAAAAAAGTTTTAAAAAAAGAACATTGTCTTGATTGAAAGTGCGGGGTGATGGGTTTCAATTGTTTTAAATACTTAATTAACAGATATTGAGGAACAATATACTAATAAAATATCTTGAGACAGAACTTATGGAGCGATTCTTACCCGCACCCGAGGTAGCGGTTCTGCTATTTTATTTCAAAACTCTTACATGACGCGAAGGACCACCACTTAACCTTTCTAGTCGCCATACATAATTACTATTGCATTTCTTTCAAACATACCCAGTACATCCCTCACAAAAACCCAAAAATTTTCAATAGTCGACCACAACCTGACCATAACATAGGCCACCACTAATCGCGCGTGACTGTCGCTTAATACGAACTCTGGGTACATTTTTGACCAACCAGACCATAATCTTTTAGACCTTAGGCTAAACACCGTACACACAGTACTTTTTCAGGTCAATATTGCATGCAATCCAATGTGGACAGTACATTGACAGGAATCGTGACAAGCACGCTGCTGTCCAATGATCGCCTGTGTGAGTGAACAGTAAATTCTAAAATGCTTTCAGGTTGTAAAGTCCGGTGAAATTTATAAAAACCGCGAGGTTAGCAAAATATTAGCCATTAAAATAATGCTTTCATTCCTTAACAATTTCGGAACTAAAATCCCTACCTAACAGGTTAAACTGTTTGTTAGTAGATATAATGTTATTAATGATGTCTAAATTAATCAATTTATTTAAGTGATATTTGGTTTTAGTTCAAATTCAATTGTATATTGAGAAAATGTATATATATGTTCGGTAACCAGAGTTTGGTCAGTTTGTCTTACAACCTTACTTACCTTTAAATCACACTTGAGGTACATAGGTGGCGTTGCTGTCCGAGCAATCAGTTCATCTTTTAATTTTATAAGTTCTCTTAATTTAGGATACTCTTCAAATCTGTCCGCCAGTCCCACATCTCTTATAAAATTCTGAGGCCTTTGACCAGTGTCCACAAAATGTTGACAGTAGTCATTATGTGGATTTGATGATTGTGTGCCCTGCAATTAAATTAAAGGCAATTTTACTAGCTATATTACTACTTAGTGTATCCTATTAACATTAAAAATGCGAAAGTTTGTATGTTACTTCTTCACGCAAAACCTACTAATCCGATTTTCATGATATTTGGCGCAAACATTGAGGGTAGCTTGGATTAACACATAGGATAGTTTTTATCTCGAAAAATTGCTCCAGAGGTACCATTAACCATGCGGGCAATAGCTAGTATAAACATATAAATTTAAAACAGTACATACATATGTAAAATATAAATAAAAAAGTTTCCTTAATTTTTTGCGTATGAAACAGTAAGTCCTTTATCAATTATTAAAATTAAAACAACTTGGTTTTTGGCTTTGCGTGCTTAACATTATCTGTATGAGCTAGGTAGGAATCAATACATGCATAGGTTGGTGGTTCATATCCATCTCAAAGGTGAACTATGCAGTTTCTGTTATGAGTAGGATGTAAATCAGGATGTCAAAAGTTTAACTAGTCCAAGTCCATTGGCTGCTTTAATAAAACCAACTTAGTTGAGTGAGTTGTCACTTTGATAATGTTGTAGACAAATAATATTCCTGTAAGTGTAGGAAGGGGTGTGCACAGAGGTTTTAGGTGCACATAGAAATTGTAGCTAAAAGAAGATTACCAACTCTAGGAACTCATTTTTGGTTTTACGTCACACCTTTATCACAAAATGTCATTGCATTAGCTTCACATGCTACATAAATATTGATAATTACAATAACTATTCAAAGTTTTTATATGATCACCATTAATAATCTAAGTTTGTATTAGACACTTGAATTTTAACTAAGAACATTATATCAAAACATGACTTACAGGTTACTCTCAACAGTAATTAAAGTAATCATTTAATTAAAACAAGTAAAGTTACTAAATTGATTTGTGCTAAACAAAGTCGAAACAATATTTATTTTGACCTTAACTGTCTTACGGCAGTGGATATAGCTAAATCATTAAATCTCGGTTGCTGTGGTTCATTCAAAGGGTTGCTAAATATGAATATTTCAGTATATTCAGGACTTTGTCGTAGAAGGATATGTAAATTAATAGAAGAAGGCGTTACTTTGCGGAAATCCATACTTAAATCTAAATAAAATTATTTAATTTGCAATTTTCCGCCAAAAAAATGTATACGTATTTTTGCGTAACAAAACAGACAAAATAGTGCGCTAAGAATGAATTGGACTTACCGTATCTAAAACTCCCAAATACATCCAGCTCCACACAATACACACCACTAAACTGTTTTAGTAGCAACAACAATACACATACACAAACTCAACGTACGTTTCGCTTCGTAACCGAAGCATCATCAGGAGAATTCGACTGCACTCCACAAAGGTCGAGCAGATACTGGCGCGCGCGCATGCGACTCGCTCTATTCATAAGTTTTCGCGAGTTCGCGTGCGGGTGTGCTTTAGTGAGTATGCGTGGTGGGGTAGCACCGTTGTTGTTAAACAATGTAGCAGGGGTGAATTAGTCAAATTTGTTTGTTCGTTTAACAATGTAATTGAGTCTTCGTTATTACATTTAATAGTTTTTTACATTTAGTAGTATGTGTATTGTTGGTGCTACTAAAACAATTTAGTGGTGTGTATTGTGTGGAGCTGGATGTATTTGGGAGTTTTAGCTTCCAGTAAGTCCAATTCATTCTTAGCGCACTATTATATCTGTTTTGTTACGCAATAATACATATACATTTTTTTGGCGGAAAATTGCAAATTAAATAATTTTATTTAGATTTAAGAAGGATATGTGGTGAATTCTCAACATAAATAAAATTTGCAAAAAGTCTACAAGTTAGTCTAAAAGCGAAAATAGTATCTACAAATATGTGAGCAATATCAATCATAGATCATATCATATCATGTATATATATATCAAGATCATAATCATAGAATATCAAGAATATCAGCAAATCTGTAAAACTTCAGATTTTATCTAAAAAATTGACATTCTCTTCAACAAAAACATTGTTTCAAAGCGAATGGACTTGTGGATGATAGTGTTAAAAAAGCTTATTATTTGACAGTGTGTGGTGCGTGAGAATTCAAAATATTTTTGACATTAATAACTGAAATGGAAGTAGTGTTAACCAGACCAAATAAAGTACCTATGTCATGTCAATACAAAAGGGAATCAGTACAGAAGGGAAAGGGTGTATAAAAGGGATCAAATACTAGGAGGGTGAACTGCAGAATATGCACTGTTTAGAAGATTAAGTATGTTGAAATCAGAGACTTGTTTGTGGAAGGAGTCATGTGCTGCTACAGTATGACTAATTGAAGTGGGACAACAAATCGGAGTGTAGCAGATGCTTGATATTATTTGAAAAGGCAGGAAAGGATATTAAAATAATTTAGGATCAAACTAGTTTTGGTACTGGCAGTGCCATTTAACCATGAAATTTGGCATGGGAACCGATGGATAAATTTTTATTTTTAAATTTATCCATCGGTTAATTATTTTATTATAGTTATTACATTAAAATCAAAGTTCAAAAAATGATTTTATGAAATATGGTAAATAGTACTTTTTTTTAAGAAATGGATGGCAAACAAGCAGACAAATTTCCTGATGGTAATAAATTCACGCCACCTAGAGACACCAAAGGTATTAACGATGCGCTGCAAACCTGATGCCCGGATGTTAGGCCTCGGGCAAAAGTATGGTGGAGAATGTCTATTTAGTAAATGTCATTTACAATTATTGAAGTGAAAAATTCCATGTTGAGAACATTTGTATAACAAAAACAAAATGTAAAAAAAGTTTATGTACAGAAGTTAGTTCAGACATAATTGGTATGTATGACCCAAGAAATAAGTTGTGTGCCAACACAAAAAGTTAGTATTAATCAATAAAATTACACTTTCAAATTGATACTGGGGCTAGCTTTTCCATTATTAAGAAGGCACCATGGAGATTCTACAATCACATAGAGTTTTATTAAGACCTTGCACATTAATGCTATGTACGTTGACAGAATCACCTTTGGATATATTGGGCCAAATAGTGGTGATGGCTATTAACATTACAATATTCGTCTTCACACTAACATCTACCCCAGGCAAAAATTGAACCTGGTTCTTTTCAATCTTTCGTGTCATTAACCTGTACATTACCCTTCTACGAATGAGAAGTTATTGATATTCTGATGGTATTAACTCACAATTGTTTTTAATACATTCCAGTAATTTGTAGAATAGTTCCACCAAGTTTCTTTTGCTGTATCTTCTCAGTGTGAGTTTGCAATTTCATTCAGGTAGTAATTTAAAAAAATGTTTGAGCACAAGTTCATCTTACTTGGTCTCTGTTAATAAAATAGTCCGATTCTAATTACAAACCTTAAGAAATGTAGAGGAGTCTGTATAAACCAAGCTGTCTGGTTCCTTAGGGATTGGTTTATCATTTCCATCAGAGAATTCTGAAACTGCTTGCTTCTTTGGCAAGTGGTCAATCGTTGCCCCTAATGCATGCCTCAGCTCACTTACACTTGATACCCCAAGCTGTGACAAAAATAAAAAGTAAAAACATTTAATAATTATATTATGTGTGTTCAGTGTTTCCATCTTACGGAAACTCGAGAAACACGAAAATGGCAAAGATTGACAGTATGGAGAAAGGAAAATGTAAATCTACAGTACCAACTGGGAGTTCTTGGCAACTACCTAGTTGGACTGTGTGGTTCTTAATTTATTTGATAAGATGGCTACATCCTTTTATCACAAACAGGTTATCAGTGTTAGTGAACCCATAACCACCTATTCATTAAAGGATTCGAACCCACATAAAATGTTATTAAAAGCGAAAATAAAAAAAGGAAAATATTTCTAATCTTTCTGTTAGGTTATTGTAAGTCCTACATGTAAGCGTCTTCAACAGCTACAGCTTAGCGAAAATAGCTGCCCTATTGTAAAATATACACGCCACTTTTAACAAATGGCATTATTTTATTTTGTTTCTCATCTCATTAAGCACCAGAAGTTTCTCATAGATTACCTTTCAACCAATTTTTTGTTCAAATGATAGTTAATTAAAAATTAGAATAAAAAACTATTAACATTAACTGTAAACACAAGCCTATAAATTAAAACATTTACCGTTTGCGCCAGCAATTTCTTCCTTTTTTGAGACCGCTCACGAAGTTCTTTTAACTTTTCACTCATTTTCTCTAGATGAATTTGACTTAGCAGAATAGTTTGTTTTTAAAAGTTACGGTACATATTTTTTGTATCATTACATTACAAATAAATATATACCTATATGCACATTTCTGATTTCACAATTATTAAGATCACAGATCAAAGAGTATATAAATACTACCTACGTAATAAGTGGCGGGACTTCCATAGATACATAGCAAACCCGAATTTGTATAAAGTTTACTTGAAAAAGTGTAACCCGTATAATTTGAAAGTAAATCTAAAGGCATTCAGATAATATAAGGCAACAAGTGTCATATGATTTGGGCGCATAAAAAACATAGCAAACTTTTTTTTTTATTTTTTGATATGAAAGTTGTTTGAAACTGTCACATATGACACAACGTGTAGTTCTCTTACTAGTCTGTGGTCGTGGATGACCACTGGTGGATGACAATTGACACTAGCATGACACTAGCTAGCAGGTTATATTTTTAGTTTTTTTTAAGGTTAATTTGCCTCATTTAGGGACCGGCTTTTTTTAATAGCCCTTCCCTTCACTTAGTTCAAAGATTATTTAAGTCCTTGAATACGTTTTTAATTGTAATTCCTTGAAGTTTACATGTTATGTTTCTCTGTTTATTTTTTTTTTAAATAATTTGCCCCTTTCTGGAGCCGGCTAAGACCTTTAGGCCATGCTGCTACGTCTTCCGTATTAATTATTTCTTATACAGTCATTAGTCACTATTTACAAAGTCACTTCAGGGTCTTGAGTAAAGCGGTGGTCACTTTTCACAAGCTCACTTTGGGAAATTTTGCGGCATCGAGGGAATTCATGATACACTAATTTCTTAATGATTATTTCATTTGTGCACTTTCACTGAACAAAATTAACTAATTCCCACCTAGATTAACTAATATTACTCATAATTTACACTAAATTCAATAATTGTGAAAAATTACTACCATCTTCATTCACGATGGCGCCAAAATTCTAATTTCTTTTATAATACGTCGTAACTATTGCCGTACTAGTGCCAGACCTCACGTTCCTGACAAAACAGTATGGCTATCTTCACATTCATTACCCTTTCCATACAAACACGCTGGTTTCAGAGACTCTTGACACCACCCTCGGATAATATCCGAGTGATCAGATCGTGGAATGTTAACCTTGGTCTCCCCGGGTACTTACATCAATCCACATTCGCATTGTATATTATCTGCTGTGTCAATCTTTTATCTGTCATTCTTTCCAAATAACCGAACCAGCGGAGCATGCCCTTTCGCATTTTAACACCAACACCTTATTACGTAGTATTTATATACTCTTTGCAACACCTTCTTTCATTACCACACTTTCTGGGATCTCACTGTTACGAGTGCGGTCAGTGTGCGTTACACCACAGATTTTCCGTAGCGCTCTCATTTCGACTACATTTATCCTACTTTCATGCTTTTTCTGACATACCCAACTCTCGCTTCCATACAGGTTTTAATAGGGTAGAGAAATCAGCCCCGGTGGAAAAATGGGTGTTTAATCTTTGACGTGTTTCTGCGTGCGCGTGTGTATGTGTGATTATAATTTTTAAATGGATGGACCGATTTCGTTGTGGATGTTTCTATTTTACATCTAATCAAGATGGTTCTTAGCTACCTACATTATAACATATATGTACAGGTTTTATTGGGGTTTTTGAACGTATATAGTTTAAGTTTGCATCTAAATTAAAGTTTCGGTTACTATAGCAAATCTCAGTTAAGGGACATAGAATTTTATTGTTTTACATCAAAATTATAATTAAATAACAAAATAAATTTTTCTCTTTTGTTTTCTCGCTAAATGTGTTATAACTGCTTCCACTTCAATATTTAAGTTTTTGTGAACGTGGAGAAGTGTCATTCCAGTTAGGCGGTCTTCTGCTATTGATGCCCTAAGCCAAGTTTTTAGTCTTATAAGAGTAGATAAAGACCTCTCTACTGTTGCTACACTAACTGGTAGTATAGCAAGAATACATAAAAAATGTCTTACATTGGGGTATATATCAGTATCAATTTTTTTATTAACTCAAAAATTGACTGGAATATTTTGATTTCGCTGCCATTTCACCATCCACAGCCAATATTTATGGATTACTACTAAAACTTGAGTGTCGTCAATCAGCAGCTTATATTCGTTAACTAGTTGTTGAACAGTATCAATGTCTTCGTTTGTATGACTGTAACCGACTTTTGGAATGAAAATACTTAGTTGAAATAAATTAAGTACTTCAGGAGACAGTTGATCTTGTAGGTCTTTTGTTACTGAATCCAAAAGCGGGATGTACACAGCTCTGCGGAAGTACTTTTCAACGGATTGGTCAGGGATTGGTTAACTAGGTGTTGAATATTGGTTCTGTTCACTTGTCCTGACACTATTCTAGGGCGTTTTATTTTTACGTCTAGATTTTTTGCAACTTCTTTTGCCTCTTCAAAAATCTGCCGGAAATCTGAGGGCGCCTGTTCTCTTTTTTGCTGTAGAACACTCATTTTAGATCGATTGTACAAGTTTGTTGAACTCTGCTTAAGGATACAGTTGTACCTGAAAAACAAAAATTTATGCCTTAACAGTTCTGTTGCTTCAGCGATACAATTTACAAATTTAAATTGATTTTGGTGAAACAAGCAAGACAAAAGTAGAGCAACTTTAATCTCTAATGAGAGCAATCTGTAATAAATAATAACATTTATTTATTCATGCATTAGTTACAAGGAATAACAAATTGATTTCTTACCTAAAACATCATTCATGTAAAAAGATGTTATAATAAAGTCGGAATTACGCAATGTATGAAGTAAGCAATGGGCGTCATTAGCTGTTTTGTTATCTTGCCAGGCCGATATCTTTTCCAAAGGACTACAAATTTTTGCCAAGTTGTCTTCTTGAAACTGTAAATTTCCATCATGCCGCTCACAAATCAAATGTAACTTATAAACCAATAAGCGACAATATTAGAAACTGTAATAGTTTGAGTTTGGTTATTCGGCATCCGATACAAGTTCATGCTAAGCTTGTTTTATTTTTTCTTACAGCGAATCGAGTCGTAAACAACGTAATTCCGCCTACTGAATAACAGTTATTGTTCAATCGGCAATAAGGCGATAAAGACAACATGAATTGTCTTATTACATACATTTTTATCTCTGGTTTGTTGGGGCTTACCATCGGTAAGTAGAATTCCATACACGACAAACAAATAGTAGAAACATCACACTATAATATTAACTACTATTACTAGATTTGTTTCGCCGTTTCTTCTCCCGACGGGCTAGGTTTGGAAACGGTGGTAGTGTACGGTAGATAGGACTAAAAATTAATCTACCTTTAAATTAATTTATAACAACTTATGAAACTTATGTTCATAAATAAATAAAATGTTTATTAAAATGTAAATAAGGGCTGTGATTTAAATGTACATTTTTATAGAAATATGTAACTTTTTAAAATTAACTAAATATTTGCACACCACAATGTGGGAGAATATGTTGTATTCTTAAATATCTTTATAACAACTTTTTAACACACATATTCCGCAAATAAATAATTTTCATTTCATTTCATATATCATAGATTTAGCTTACCAAGTTATACTTTTTATAAATTATAGCCTATGTGTGAAGTCTGATGTGTAATCTAAATTCCGGTAAAATTTCATCTAAATCTGCTAATCTAGTTTGTGCGAGAAATAAATTTCCATCCGTTCTCGGTTCACATTTATAATATTTTAATAATACTAGCTGGCCCGGCAGAAAATTTGGGGAAATCCGGTAAAGCCGTTTCGGAGGAGTACTGTAACTAACATTGTGACACGAGAATTTTACATATAAGAAGATTGAGCCCCAGGGTGGGCACCCCAAAATATACTTAATACTTAAAAAAACTTTGAAATCCTGGCTTGTAAACATCTTTAGCTTTGATTTTTTTTCTGTTTTACCTTTACCTACAGTAAGTATAGATATTTTCATCCGACTTCGAAAATGGTGTTACATTTTGATGTATTAATTTTTTGGATTGACACCGCTGGCTAATGGTCGAGCGTACATGCCTCACTCCACCAACCAACTCCATTTGTGTGATGAATATTTAATTTTCCAGGTCCATTTCCGGGTCTAGGTTTTCATTAAATTTATTCTTATATTTAACTATTTCTTTGAATTATACAACACAACACAAGCATATAGGTATTTTTTTCTTCGGGGCTAGCTTTGTTATAAGGGGATTGAATCCTATTAAATTTATGTAACTCTTCTAGGAATTTGTTTTCGTAAAAGCAATAGTTTATGTAAAATATATTGGCAAAGCGATAATAGGTCCTCCCTGTTTTTCCCGAATGTCTTTCAAAAAATTCCATCGAACCCAAAGTTAGGAGTTAGGACTACCTACCTACATACTGTCTCATTTTACTCTTGTGCTTATGACATTAAAGTGATTAATAAAGAAATATCCGTTCTTTAGGTAACAATAACATATCAAAAATAATTCAGGTTCATAGGTATATACCTGAGTATTATGGCTTATTGGGTACTAACTGGTTTCGAAATAAATAAATATATAAAAAAAGTATCTTCACGCTCATATCCCCAAAGAGGTTGGCAGAGGCACAACCATAAATATAAATAATTAATACGAGGGTGGATCCAAAAGTTCTAAGCCCAACCAAGAAAATGAAAGAAAAGTAGGTCTAAATTTATTTTTATTTTTCGACATAGTCTCCATCTAGCTCAACACACTTCTTCCACCTGACCTGCAACTTGTTTATCCCCTCGAAAAAAAAAGATTCCGGAAGGTTGGCGAAATAGTCGTTTACTGCGACTATCACCTCATCTTTGGTCGAAAATTTCGAGCCTCCCAAGTGTTTTTCTTAAATTTGGAAATAAATGATAATCCGAGGGGGTTAAATCCGGCGAACAAGGTGGGTGGGGCAGCAATTCGTAGCCAGAATCATGGATTACAGACATTGTTCCAACCGAAGTGTGAACACGTGCATTGTCTTTATGAAACAAAACTTTCTTACGCAACATTCCCGGCCTTTTTTCTTTTATTTCTTCCCGGAGTGTTCGCAAAAGGTTACAATAATAACTAGAATTTAAAGTTTGACCTTTTTGTAAATAATCTACAAAAATAATGCCCTTCGCATCCCAAAAAAACAGAAGCCATGACTTTGTAAGTCGACAAAACAACCATTTTTTCGGTGTAGGAGAGTCTGATCTTTTCCATTGTTTAGATTGTTGCTTTGATTCAGGAGTATGGTGGTGAACCCAGCTTTCATCCATGGTAACAAATCTAGACAAAAAGTCCTCGGGATCAGTCTCAAAAAGTTCCAAACAGTCTCGCGAAATTATGTATCGAACTCGTTTTTTGTTCAGCTGAAAGCAACCTCGGGACCCAACAAGCAGAAACCTTATGGAACCCCAACTCTTCCATTATTATGTGTTGCACCCGGCCATAACTAATGTTTGTTATCTCAGCTATCTTACCAATGGTCAAACGTCGGTCACCCAGTACGAGATCACAAATTTTATCGATGTTTTCTTTCGTGGTAGAGGACGTAGGCCTTCCACTCCTAGAATATTATTTAATGCTCCCACGACCGCGCTTAAACTCAGCTACCCACTTGTTGACACTGGAATACGATGAAGCAGACTCCCCCAAAGTGCTCGCCATATCTTGATGGATGTCTTTTGGTGATAGGCCTTTTTTATTGAGGTACTTAATGACTGCACGGTGTTCAATTTTCTCCGATATTGAAAATTGCGTCAGATTGCTTCAAACAAATAATCACAGAAAATTTATATTGTGCAGTATCGGAATGAAACTGCGCATAATAAATCAATATGACACAAACTAACAAATGACGGTAGATTTTAAAAAGATGTCATAGCTCCATGTAGGTTAGGCCATGAACTTTTGGATCCACCCTCGTATGTTGGACAAGTTACACAAATTGATTCTGCCCCAGAGTAAGCAAATTATATGATTGTGTTAATTGTGTTATGGATGTTAGTCAACGATAGGTACTAATACATAGAAATACTTAAATAGATACCAGAATAAATTTTATAAACACCCAGACCAAAATTAATCCAGACATCTAAATGTTCATCACAAAAATGCTTGCTCTGTCGGGAATCGAACCCGAACCTCGCAGTTGGTCAGTGTAGTTAGGTGTGTATCTACGCTAGCCGCTCGACCAACGAAGCGAGCCAATACTCGTAGATACGTACGAAAGGAAAATTTTTACTACTTATTGTTTTCCCGTGGGATTTTAATACGGTAAAAAGTAGAATAGTTTCATTAGGGCTAATGTCGACTTTTAACGGTGAAAGAATTTTTCAAATCGCTCTAGCAGTTGTGGAGCCTATTCAATACAAACAAACCAACAACTTAATTTTCCTCTTTATTTTTAAATTTAGATTATACAAGCTCTATTACCCGAGCGAAGCCGGGTCAGGTCGCTAGAGTTATTTAAACTTAAGCGGGCCCGGGCGGCGACGACACCGTGGCAACAAAAATTGGAGACCCCCTAACCCCACTTTTTTAAATTTTTAATTTAATTTTTTTTTTTCAACAGAGTTTTCTATTAATATTTTCTTTCTTTCTTTCTTTAGGTTTTGGCCTTCACGTTAGTATTTAGCCATTAGTCAAGTAGTCATTTGCATCAAATTTTATATCAATTTCAATTAGTCATCAGTCATAAGTCGTCAGTAAGTCATGTCAGGCTCTTGGGTAAAACGGTGGCCTTTTTACATAAGCTCATGTAATGAGTTTTGGCGGCAACGAGGAAATATACGATACGCTAATTTCTTCATGATTATTTCATTTGTGCACTTTCATTGAACAAAATTGTACAAAATGCCACCAAAATTGACTAATTTCACTCAATATTAACACGAAATTCAATAATTATGAAAAAAAATCGACCATATTTTCTCTCGATGGCGCCAAAACTCTATTAATATTTAAAAAAAAATATATTTAAATCAATATATTCATGTTTGAATTAGGTACTTACGCAACAATTACTAGGTAGGTACGTAACGTCGATTGCGAACATTCAACTTGTCGCGTATGCACTGGTACATAAAAACGAAAATTGGCAATGTGTGGTATTAACAGGTATCTAGGTATCTAGATTCCTCATCGAAACTGGTCCATCCGATCAAAATTTATAACCGTAGAGACAGACACACAAACAAGCATGTCAAACTTAAAACGACACTTTTTTTCCGTCGTGGGTTAGGCTAGTGTAATTAAAATAAAATTAAATATAAATAATAACTTAGCTTCCGTACCTAGTTTATTCGAAACAGGTCCTTAAAAAACACAATGTCCCGTCCCGGCAAGGCTTCGCATGGGTGGACAAATTTATGTAGGTAATATGCCAGATATAATAAGCCCTTCAATTTTAATTAATGTGCGTTATTACGTCAACTCTCATACATCCTACCCATCCGTCATGAAACATAACCTGAGGAAATACTATGAGGTACCTTAGGTAATACTAGTAGGAAGTACTAGTAGGTAAATACTATTAAGTTTTGACTAAAGGTAAGCGCAATCTAGGTATAGTCCGAATTTCCGGGGAACGATTTTAACCTATGACAATATTGTCAATCTACATATTAACTAATCCCTGCTAATACATAGAAACATATTGGTATCTATATAGCTATACCTATAAGTTAAATAAACACTGGTTTCTGTTTCTCCTTCAGCAGGGACAATGATGGTAGGTAGTTATGAGATGTCCATCGAAGAGTGCATGCCGGATGAGGTTTTCATTTTCTGCGGGGGCTGCGAGACTACCTGTGCGGAGCCGCACCCCATTTGCTCTTCTGGCACCTGCACAAGGGGCTGCGTTTGTCGCCCGCCGCTGCTGAGGCACTATTCTGGAAACTGTGTTGACCAAAAATACTGTGAACCACGTGAGTAGAGCTGAGCGTTAAGGCTCACTGTAAACGCATTTTGAACTTTTTGAACATTTGAATTTTACGACGGCTATAAGGTTAGGTATGTCTAGGGATCGCTCATCTTTTTGAACTGCGGACACTTTCACAAGTTCTAACTTGTGAAAGTGTCCGCAGTTCAAAAAGATGAGCGTAGGTTGTACTCTAAAATAAAGCAACCTTATATATCCTTAATATTTTTCTTTTTTTAGTAAGAGAAAATATTGGCATACGACCGATAAGCTTTCATTTTTCAGAAAAATGTCCAGACCCTAACGAAGAATATGATTGCAAGTTTGGCTGCGAGAATAGTTGCGATCATCGGATGTGCCTGAGATCTAGGAGGTGCCGGCTGGGCTGCCACTGCAAGTTTGGGTTATACAGAAGTGCCTCCCGAAAATGCGTACCACCTGAGTTATGTTTACAAGAATTCAACAAGACTATATTTTATAAACAAAAAAAATTATCCTAACATTTGACTTAACCAGGATCATATTATGTACATATTATATTATGTGTTAAAGGTTCTATCTTATGACTTAATAAACATAATTAACACTTAATTATATTATAAAAAAGTGTTTCAATCTAAAGTGTTTTTTTTCAATCGAATTCAAAAATAGGAAGTTCTCATATCAACTGTATTTTTTTATTTTTGTATGTATTGATTATTCAGCCAAAAACAAAACGATTTTAATTTAAATTATCTTTTGAAAGGTGTGCCCATATGCTCACTGGTCATAGTTAAGGAAGGTGTTTGCAATGAAAAAGGCTTACATTTGAAAGCGATAAAAATCAAAGTAACGGTGTTTGAAAGAGTAAAAGTTTTAGTTGAAAATGTAGTGCTGGAACAAATGAATTAAATTGTATATCCTGGTTGTACTTTTAGCAGGGACGGAGTACACCTTGGATGTAGAAAGGAGAGAATGTGCAGGGGATAGTGTGAATGTAAGCGCTGTTGTAAGCTATTTTAAAGCGATATTTTAAGTTAAGGCAATAGATTCGCTTTGCGTAGTTCTGTGCTGATCCCAACGTTGTTGTATAGAAGCGAGAGTTGGGTACGTCAGAAAAAGCATGCGATTAGGATAAATGTGGTCGCAATGAGAGCGCTATGGAAAATCTGTGGTGTAACGCTCGCTGACCGCATCGCAACAGTGAGATCCGATAAAGATTGGGATTGAAAAAAGACGGGTTGCGCGCCAGGAGTGCCGGCAAAAGTGAAAACTTGAATGTTAATGTTGTGTTTTGAATTGCTTTAATTATCAATATGCAAGTGCTATCATTTACGTGGTATAATACAATAGTCTTGTGATTAATCGGATATTTTTGGGTTCGCACTGTAATCGTACAATACGTAAAACGTACTAGTACACCTTATTAGTACTATTAGTACCTACCTATTAGTACTCTGTGCTAAACCATAAAACTTCAGTACGCTACCTACAAGTACGGCCACTTCATAATTTAGCTCGGCCAGTTAAAATAGTATTACTTATGAGATAAAATATGATGAAATATTTAATTTTTCAAACTTATACGTAACTAAATTCAATATAATATACCTATATGTGGATATCGATTTTCCTTCTACTATTATTTCCTTTGTTAAACTTACAACTTTTTCGAAAACAGCTAAACTTCTTCACAATGTTGTACTGTAATTTCTGTTAACTGAGAAACTATAATATATCTACAAGTCGCTAATAAATTAAAATATGTTTTACTAAACTAATATCTATTTTATCTATTACAAACTGCAAAGCATTCAAAGCAAGAAACAGCATAATTAAAATTATTAGATTGATTAAGAAAAGAATAATTGTACTTTACAGTACAATTATTTAATACTGCAGATCAAGCGCTGAATGAAATAAAGTGTCTAATAATATCTATCACACAGAACGTTTAACAGTTCAGCGTTTAAACGCTGTCTGATTCCATTCAATAGTGTATTGTAATAAAATAGCAAATCAAGCTCTGAATTAAATAAAGTGTCTAATAATATCACACAGAACAGTTAAGAGATTACGCGCTTTCTGATTCTATTCAAGTTTATTGGCATAAAATAGCAAATAAAGCGTTGAATGACGTCTAATGATACTTCTACGCTTGTCGTAGTGTTAAAACGCTGGTGATGGAATGATGCATTATACGAATCTGACGTCTTACGAATCTGATGCGAGTTTAGAAGTTTTTACCCATTTCAAAAAAAGTGCGCAACGCCGCTAAAGAAGTTTTCAAAAAAAATGTTGGTTTTAAAATGTGAAACGTGGATGCTTAGCTGGATCGGTTATGTGGAAAGAATGACATATGAAAGATTAATAAAGCAAATATACAATGCAAGTGTGGATGGATGTAGGAGACCAAGATTGACATTCCACGATCAAATCGCTCGGGTGTTATCCGAAGGTGGTGTCAAGAGTCTCCGAAACCGGCGTTTTTACATGAAAAGAGTAATGAATGTGGAGGAAGTCAGGAAGGTCTGCTAGGATCGTGAGATACTCTCGATACTCTCTGCCATCCTCGTAACTGACTTCGCGTGAATATATGTATATGTGAATTATTAATACCTACCGATTACCAAAGCCCGGTGAAGTTGTAAAAACCGCGAGGTTGGCAACACATTAGTCATTCCAAAATCAAAAAACTACCAATTGCAACTACTAATATCAACTATACCGAGGGAAGCTTGACCATCTAGGTACTTTACATAATATGGCAAAGTACAATAATTATAGGCTATAATGTGCTGTTTTTTAGCTTCGCTTGAGCGGTTAAGGATGTGTTTTTATAAAACTTGCATATCACTATTTTCCGTTATCATTATGCAAAAGACGAGCATAGGCTTACCATCACTAAAACCGTGATATCTGACCCGGTGGTAGAGTTTTACAGCTACTCGTCCCGATTACTGATTAGTATCACTGCTTTACCACAATTAGACATACTAGGTAGAATTCTTAATAATGTGGCCTTACCTATTCCTGCCATGTCTTCCGATTCAGAGGATAAGGTAGCCGATAAACTTACTTTTGCTCGAGCTTTTGCATGGGGTTGGGATGTTATACAACTGGTGATGGAGCGTATCTTTGGAAGCTTAAAATATATTTTGACTTTTTTTGTTTCCAGTAAACAACTTGCGCGCTGTTAATATTTCGGTCAAGCCTGTTCTCGTTTACACTTTTGGCATATTAAATTAGACTACGAAATAGATTTAAACTACTGAGGAAATACTACATGCATTATCTACGCTGGTTTACGGAGGACGTAGCCACGTTTCGTCGCTTTCATAAAGTCAAAACAATCTCTGTTTCCTTGTGCGACCACAGACGATTTAGTGAAAGTACCAGCTTCTGGGGACGACCTACGAAGGAGGATGCTTAGCCAGTTAAACACCAGGTCTTGTCACTTGACAGCCGTTTTGAGGCCCGTAAATAAGGAATTTTTATGAGCAATCCTAAAATCTCTGGATTATATTTTAAAAGTAATACTTTTACCCCCTTACTAATAAAACTTACGCTCCTGTTGATCTGGCGGGTAACTTAATTTTTATTAGCATAAGTGAAGTTACAGTTTACACATCAGGTCAACGGGCGCATAAGTTTTATTAGTAAGGGAACAAGTGTAAAAGTTTTGGTAAGTTTTAATGTATATTAGCCAACAATAATAATCACGTAATTCAAATAACTTGTAGTTATATAAAACAACATGTACCATTGATTGGGATTAAGGGCATTTTGATATTGGGATACAGGGCCCGCCTTTCTCACGTCGTATGTAGCCTTCTTTGCAGAAACATCCAGCGACGCACAATCGGTTACACAGTGCTGTGTCTCTCTTGGCACAAGTGGGTTCACATAGTGATCCACATTCATCGTGTTCGCAATTCTTGTCATTATCTAAAATTAGAAATAAAAAAATAGTTATATTTTTATATTAGCCCATGTACACAAGTCTAGCGGCTGCTTTCCTCTTAGCGCCGAACATAACACTAACAAATACTGACGCTGGGGTATCAGGGATGTCACAGCCACAGTACTATATTAAAAAGTATTATTAAAATAATAACTTCAAAATGCATAGCAAAGTAAATAGTTAAAAAAAAACGACGAGTTGCACTCTGGGAGTGCCGGCGGAAGTGAAAACTTGAATATTAACGTTGTGCATTTTTGATATTTTGGAATGGTTAAGGGGTAGTTTTGCACAAATTGCTTTAATAATCAGTATGAAAGTACTATCATTTATGTGGTAGAATACAATATTCATTTATTGCGCTATCGTACACAAACATGACTACACGAACATTCGCGCAAGCGCCCTGCGCCGTCTTATTCACACAAGCGCTCTGCACCGTCTTACGAATTTTCGTCTTTTGAAATTTTAGGTCACGTGTCCTGAAACGAAATTAGAAGTTTTAACATATTACAAAAAAAGTGGGCAACGCCGCTAAAGAAGTTTTCACTTCAATAAATAAAGAGTAAATAGTTTTTCCCGTGATGGTCCGGTCCGATCTGGTTGCACAGAATAAACCATCTGGCTTCCTGCCAAACAGCTTGTAAAAGGCGTCACTAACACCATGACATCTGACTATCCGTGGTAGAGTTTTGCTGCGACTCGTCAGGATCGGTACCACCGCCTTACCTATTCCTGCCCTCATAATATCAGTGCTTGCCGTTGACGTGTTCCAGTTGGGAGGAAAGGTAGCCGGTAAACTTACTTTTGCTCGAGACCTAACATCCCGACCTCAGGTTGACAATGCACCATTACCATCTTTGGTGTATCTAGGTGGCGTGAAATCCATCTGCTTGTTTGCCTTCCAATATCACAGAAAATAAATTAAGAACCTAATGAAAAACAGGTTTTCTACAACTATCACCCGATTCTAATGAGACAGGTGAAAATCGATTACCTACCTATACTGCTTCTTTCACTTTATACAGCGTACTAATTTTTCAATATCAGGCACAATTATTCCTGGTTGTCTAAACTTATAAGGACCGTACGTATTATTCTATTAAGAAGAAGCACACCCTTGCCACTATTTTTGTTATTCACATCACAAGTTGTATTTGGGATAATAGAAGGGCACTGATTTAAAGAGGCTGTTGTAATTAGCAGTTTTGGTAAGTTAAAATTATAAACGGCACGTTTAATAACTATTTCACCAGTTAAAACTAACCAGTAAAGTATACCAAAATATTGAAATGGATCAGTGAATATATTATTGAGCAGAAAAATAATTGAATAGGCGATAAAAATATTAAACGAGCGGTTTCGTATGGGCAGTAATAAATTGGTATTTGTCGATCTACACTCCACTAGAGTATCTGCTCGACCTTCGTGGAGTGCAGTCGAATTCTCCTGATGATGCTTCGGTTACGAAGCGAAACGGACGTTGAGTTTTTAGTAGTATGTGTATTGTTGGTGCTAATAAAACTGTTTAGTGGTGTGTATTGTGTGGAGCTGGATGTATTTGGGAGTTTTAGCTTCCGGTAAGTCCAATTCATTCTTAGCGCACTATTTTGTCTGTTTTGTTACGCTATAATACGTATACATTTTTTGGCGGAAAATTGCAAATTAAATAATTTTATTTAGATTTAAAGCATTGTTTTTCCTATTTTCCCTGCAACTTTCCCAATTTTTTCGTTTCATAAGAACCTTTTTTTTTATAACATTGGAAGACAAACAAGCAGACGGATTTCCTGATGGTAAGAAATTCACGCCGCCTATAGACACAAAAAGTAGTAACAGTGCGTTGCCAACCTGAGGCCGGATGCCTCGAGCAAAAGTAAGTTTACCGGCTACCTTTCCCACCAAACCGGAACACGCCATGACGTTATGGCGGCAGGAATAGGTAAGGCGGTGTTACCAATCCGGGTGAGTCGCTGCGAAACTCTACCACCTAGTCAGATGTCACGGTGTTAGTGATGGTAAGCCTATTCTCGCCTTTACGAGCTGCCTGGCAGGAAGGCAGATGGTCTATATATATATAAACTATACTAAATACGAAAACGTGTTTGATTGTCAATTCATGTCGCAATTGATAATTATTATGATATATTTTTTAAGTGTGGAGATTGTTGGGAATTCCTGATATCACAAACTCAAACTCACAATATTGTTATTTCACGTTAACCTACAAGAGGCACTTGTAACGCATCTATACTCAATCTACCATCTGGTTCTGAACACGGACCTACACCGAGAAGATCTGTCACGAAACTCAGCGAGCTTGTCTAAATGGGTTCTCGGGGCAGAGCCTAACAATTTTAATACGAGGGCGTAGCCGCGGTAAATATCTAGGGCCGTGCTTACCCGGGGGTGCAAGGAGTGCGTTGCACCCGGCTGCAGGATCAGTGCCTCCTACCACAATTCCTCCTACCACACCTATTAGATGCTTTATAGCTCACAAATTGTGAGATTTGAAATTACAGTTTATACGAGGAATCAATTACGAGGAATCTCTTGCTGACACATACTTCGAGGTATCGTAGGTGAGGGCGCGCGGAGAGCACCTGGCGTGGGAGGAAGTGAGGCGCACGCAGAAGCAGACGTAGAAGACCACGTTTGAGCGGTGGAAGGAGGATCTAGCCCCACCTGTCCCTAGGCAGGTGACGTTGGATGCTATCCGACTGGTCCTCCGAGGGTGGCAATAGCGGTGGTTCGCATCGCTGACCGTCCAACTTGTGCAGGAGCTTTCCGGGCTCGGATGCTTCGGTCGGATTGTGCGTCGCATTCGAACAACAGCGGTGTGCCCTCTTAGCGGTCATAGGAGAGGACCTCTCGCTGCCGAGCGTCGTCAACGCCATGCTCGGTAGTGACAGGTCCTGCCAGGTGGTGTTCTCCTTTTGCGAAGAAGTTATGACGCAAAAGGAGACCGTGGAAGGGGACCGGGAGGACGTTCCCAGCTCCAATGGCCGGATTCGCTCCTCTTTCAGCGCGGGAGAAGGCCCGGTAAGGACCTGGCCGTAGCCGCGGAGCGAGATGGTGAATGCCAAAGCGACCCCATCTCGCTCCTAACCGGGCGGGTGGTTTTTAGTCGGTTTGAGTCCGACATTACTCGCTGCTCTCCCCCGAGAGCGGTGGGTATCCGGGGGGATTTTCCACACGTAAAAAGAAAGCTAACAACAATGACGTGATCAACTAATTTGAAGGAACTTTTGTTTAATAGTTTCAAATTTTTTAACAATAAAACTCAAAAAGTAATTATTTTATCATAACAATCATTAAGGGTTATGATATATTTAAAAAAATAAAAGTTATCAAATTTTTGAGGTTATAGATACAAAATACAAAGGTAATAGAAAAGCTCAATGAAGCTTGATTCTCCTTCTTGTTTGTGGAAAGCAAGAATTAATATTTTAAGTCAAAATAACCCATAAAATTATTACTTTTCGGGCAAGTTTTACAATACGCATTTTTTAATAAGAAATTATAAAAACCTTCATTTTTGTACTGCGTGAAATTCGAAAGCATAACAACTAGGACAGTTATATGACGAAAATAGTGTTTCTTTCTATTTTTGCTTTGACAAAAATGTACTTAAGTAAATCGTCTCTTAATACACAATGAAAGAACTAATTAAAAAAAATACTGTCAATTTACCAATATTTATGTACTTGCGATATGCTCTGGAAATTAGCCTGTTTACAAAGTACAGTTTTTAAAAAGCAAGAATAAGTTATTTTTTAATAAAATCTATTTCTATTTCTGTCTTTTTTTATATATATTTTTTTAATTTTTAAACAAAAATAAACTTTCAAATACTTCTTTCAAGTTATTTAGATTTTAAAAAATGAATGTACTCATTTTTTAAAATCTAAATAACTTAAACCTGCCAAAGTTCGAAAGCATGTCACAATATTTAATGAAATAGAAAAACAAAGTCTTAATGAGTAGTTACTTTAAGAGAACTGTGTAACGGAACTATTTTATTTTTGAACTTTTCATGCATATACATCTCAAAACGTTTTATTATTTAAAACATTCACTTGCCAATAAGTCAAAAGTGTTGGCTTTCAGAATAAAAAAAACTCTTAAAATTAGTCAATCTATCTATCACTGGACTTTAATTTTAATGAAAAAGACATCCACCCCAAAGCAAAAGCAACCAATTGTGGCACAGGGTCAATTTTGAAGTAAGCTGCAGGACCTGTATCCAAATTTTATATGAAAATCCGTGCTCCTTAGCAACATTGTGAGGGAAACTGGTTATTTACTTCAATATAAAAAATGTGACGTAATGTGTTGAAAAAAAAAACTCATTTTATTTTTTAAGTTTACAAGGAGGACGTAAGTTGACCCCGTGCCTTGGCGCTACTTGCGTAAGGACGACCCTGGCGACGTTTGGATTAATATAGAGAAATATGGACCAGGTCCGCCGATTAGAATAGACCATCCGCCTTTCTGGCTTACTTAAGAGGCGAGCATGCGTCGAATAGATCATCACCGTCGAAACCACTGACGGTAGTGTGCTGTGCAGCCATTATTATATTTAATCCAGGAACTTGCAAGCTTAAAATTTTTATTCCAACTTTATTTGGGATCAATTTCGGGGTACGAGTAGATATGTCCTGTATCTCAGAATAGTAATTATCAAAATCGGACTACGGTACGTTGTAAAATATGTATGGGCATCATACACAAAATCAGTGAATGAACAATCAATCATTGTTTTTTGTTTGAACATTTTTTTATTCATTTTTAATGCAAACCTTTTGGGATATTACATGTATCCTACAAACAAAGAGTTACATAAACAGACTCACTCTATAATAAGTTATTCGTGGTCTAATACAAAAAAAACATTTCTATCAATCTGATTTAAATTTTCTGAAGTAAATTTCATTTACTTACTTTTTTGCTTGGGTCCTACTTTTGCTTGAGTCACATAAAAGATGAAAATTGCTATAAAACAAATTTTAATATACATTGTTGTAGGGATCGGAATCACGTTTGTTCGTTATGTTGGCTATTCAAAATATGAGCTGCCTCATGTAGTTATTTGTATAACATAATTTAAAAATTAGTCTTACTGATAATAAATATATTTGTTTTTGTCAAACAATTTAATGGACTTTTTATGCAAAACACTTTTAAGAAAAACTCCTTTACAAATTTAGAAGCGGAACAATTCCTGGGTTAGACATTTCTGTTAGCCCTTGTTTCAAAAATTGTGGATATCCAAAATATATAGCATTTTATAAATGATTACTTCAGCGCGTGTTCGTTTCTGTTTCTCGATAATTATAATTAATGGAGTATTTAGGATAAAGAAAACGCTAGTAGTTTTGTCCCCCAATCGGAGCAATATTGTTCCCGTTCCGTTCTTTGAGCGTTATTTGTGGAAGCTGTTACTTTTTCACCATTAGTAGCTTACAGAAATTATTAACATTACACTTGTAAATCACGCAATCCTGTTTCGATCTTTCCATTAAATTAGACTTTGCGTCTTAAAAATGCTGCAATGGAAAAAAGTAGTATGTGTTTGTTCTAAGGATAAAAGTACAGCAATGGTTACTAACATCAAGGGATGGTCTAGACGCAATAAATTAATTGATTTTCCTGGAAGGTAACTTAGAGACTCCATCGAAAACTAGCCCAATTCGACAACATTTTTCAGATTCCATAATAAGGTGCAAAAAATGTATTAATTGACAGTAGATTGTTGATTATTTGGAAATTGAAATTACTTGATTAATTGATTGATTAATCATGGTAATAATTATAGAAGTAAATTTTTAATTTTAATTTAAAAAGCCGTGTTCGCTTCGTTGATATTATTTAAGTCTGCAAGAGTGTTAATTTGTAAGTCATCCGCATACAGATGGTGTGAACGTAGCAAACATTCAGTAATTAGATTTATGACTATAGAAAAAAGAATTGGCGACAATTTTCCACCAAGTTGTACCCAGTAGATAAACTGAAGCTTTCATTAAATGGAACGGCTCGCTGACGATCTCTTATATACTGATGAGAACCATTCTTGTAAAGATACAAAAGGCCGGAATGTGCCGTGTGCAAGCACAGCGACTAAAATGTCATAATTAACGGTGTTTAACGCATTAGAAAAGTCTATTACAACTAGAACCATTAATCTTGACTGGCCCATATCAGATCTTAAATAATCAGTGACTTTAAGGAGAGCTGTAGTAGTGTTATGTTCTGCACAGAATGCAGACAGATAAGGACTCAAATAATTAATTTTCGACAAAAGCTTCGTCATTTTCAGAATCTTGGAAAGAAAAAGAAGCTTGAAATTATTCGGTGAAATTGGGTTTGTAATTTAAGGAAGAGGAAGAACAAGTGCCTTGCGCCAAATAGCAGGATACTGATCGGATGATAATGGAAAGTTAACTACATGTAAGACAAAGGGAATAACAATATCTTTAATGAGAAGTATCACATCCCAACTAACCTGATCAAATACCACTGCTGTAGATTTCATAGAGCGTATTTATAGCGTGTCCTAATCTGGGATAGAAGAAAAGTTAAAAGGATCAGAAAGAAAAACAGCTTTGCTCCTTACAAAAGCTATAGTTTGGAACTTAAAAGTATGGTCTATCGGTGGTGTTGATGAAAATAAATTAGCGTTTATTTAAAGTAACCGTTAAATAGCAACGATATTTGATAAACAGTGACCAGAGAGGGAGGGTGAGTTACGCAAAGTGAATTTAAGAATTTCCAAATATTAGCAGTTTGGCACAACTTTCATGTCAAAAAATAAAAAAAAAATAAGTTTGCTATGTTTCTTATTCGCCCAAATTATATGACACTAGTTGCCTTATATGTGAATGCCTTTAGACTAACTTTCAAATTATACGGGTTATACTCTTTCAAGTAAACTTTATACAAATTCGGGTTGGTGGCATTTTGTACAATTTTGTTCAGCGAAAGTGCACAAATGAAATAATCATGAAGAAATTAGCGTACCTATCGTGTATTTCCTCGTTGCCGCCAAATCTTATTACATGAGCTTGAGTAATGAGGCCACCACTTTACCCAAGAGCCTGACATAATTTCCTGATGACTTATGACTGATGACTAATTATAATTAATTAAAATTGATATAAAATTTGATGCAAATTTCTACTTGACTAATGGCAAAATACTAACTTGAAGGCCAAAACCTAAAGAAAGAAGAAGAAATTCGGGTTTGCTATGTATCTATGGAAGTCCGCCTCTTATTACGTCGTATTTATATACTCTTTGATATTAACTTGAGAAGAATTTAGATATTACTGTGGATATATCTACATTTAGCTGCTCCAACCTTCTAATTACAGTGGTTACATTCAGCGATTCATCATTATTGCAAAAAATGTGATCAGAGAGTGTGCGATAAAAAAACAATTAACAAATTATTTCCCACCAATAGCTTTTTTTATTACAAGAAGGTTGTAACGTTTTAAAAATATAACATTCCAAATTCAAATAGTTCCGATTAGCTAGAAGTGTATAACTTTTAGTGTGCCCCATGTACTCCAGGATAAAAAAAAAACTTGTTATTAATTTGCGTAAACCATTTTATACTTAAATAAAGAAAAACGTAAAATAACTAACAATGAATTTGTATCTCAAGAAGATGTAAAAAATAAGGATAAGGTATTGCTTTTAACAGTTACGTGAAAAATCAGTACTTAGTCTGTAAAACCACGCATGACATTTATAACGGTCTTGCAGCGTT
>NJDC01000038.1:0-13814 GCA_002245475.1 Calephelis virginiensis | reverse complement strand
GAGTGTGCGATAAAAAAAACAACTGACAAATTATTTCCCACCAATAGCTTTTTTTATTACAAGAAGATTGTAACGTTTTAAAAATATAACATTCCAAATTCAAATAGTTCCGATTAGCTAGAAGTGTATAACTTTTAGTGTGCCCCATGTACTCCAGGATAAAAAAAAAACTTATTATTAATTTGCGTAAACCATTTTGTAAGTACAAAATGGTTTACGCAAATTAATAATAATAATAAATAAAGAAAAACGTAAAATAATGGTAAAACTAACAATGAATTTGTATCTCAAGAATGAAAGAGGTAGAAGATGTAAAAAATAAGGATAAGGTATTGCTTTTAACAGTTACGTGAAAAATCAGTAGTCTGTAAAACCACGCATGACATTTATAACGGTCTTGCAGCGTTTTTTTTAAGTTATCCAAGTCTTGCTGCGTTATATTGTCCTAGATCCTGCTAAGATGCAAAAAAAGTTGCTCTTTCGAAAAAATAATCATGAAATCACGACGTGGTAATGAAATGATTGGATTGTGAGCGAAATTAATCAATTTTAGTGTTATTGTGTACAATCCTTTTCGCCTGCACAAAACATAGATATTAGAATAGAATTTAAGTGTATCGTGTATTTTCTCGTTACCGCCAAATCTCATGAACTTGAATAATAACTCCGCCGCTTTACTTAAGATTCTGGCTTAACTTTCTTTGACGACTTATGTGTGTTATGACTAATTTTTAATAATTTAAACCTGCTTTAATAAAGTTTGTAACTATTTGCATGCAATTGTCAACTTGACAAATGCCAAATGCTAATGCTAGTGCCAAAAACCAAAGAAAAAAAGAAAAAAATTGTTTATTATTATGCAATTGAGATTTCGGTATATTTTCAATTATTAAAATGAAGTAGTTTTCATTTCTATGCTATGCAATGCAATTTTCTTACAATGTTGCAATTGAAATAACCTACCATGCATTAAAATTTATCGACAGGTTTAGGTACATCTATACAGGGTGACCCGCGTTAAATTTGTTTTTTCAGGCATAATTTCGTCGATAGTTTTGGGTCTACTTTCACCCATTTTCGGGGTTGCACTTTAACGCGAATGACACTGTATGTAAATTGATTTATTTACACCGATTGTTCTATTCTTAAATTTTTTCGCACACATCTCCCAATCTTGTTTTGCGCTAATTACTTAGGAGTATAATCTGTGCTAATTACATTATTTTCATAGCGATTTTTAAATTGTGACACTGAAATATCTTTAGAATGCAAGTTTTTTAAAGTTTAAAATGTTTAAAACAGAAAAAGAGGAATCTATTTTTAACCCCAGAAATAAAGAGGCATAAAATAAAGAGCGTTTTTCTGTTCGACGTATCCGTGTAAGGGTATGTCTATCTATGGTATCACAACTAATACCTGAATGAATGGACCGATTTCGATCCGATAACGATTATTTGAAAACTGAGGTGAGTGAGATATTTCTTATTGGTTTTTAACCCACATCAAGGATATTATGCGTTGTCAGGGGGATAATGTTTTTTTTTATTTTACTACTTATTAGGGATCTTTATTTTCTGTTTTCTTTTTCATAAAAAGTACAAACATAGTACAAGTAAGTAACAAAATACAAGTATACATGAAAGAAAACAGTAATTACTTCCACTTAAACACGATATTCCAAAACATGACACATGTTGGAGTAGGTAGGTAGGTTATATATTACATATACAGGGTTACTTTGAAAGGACCGGCCATATTTTAATCTGTGGGAGCAAAAGCTGAAACGGTAAAGCGTTTTAAATATTATTGCCAAACCGTAACATTTTTTCTATGATAAATATATAGATAAAAATATGCACATTTATATTTTTACGCTAAGTCCCTCGCATGATCGGCAGAGAATATCGAGCACCAAATGTCACGACTCCTGCAGACTTATCTTGCTTCCTCCACATTCATTACCTACTCGTTTCATGCAAACCAGTGCTAGAGCTAGTTTTAGCAGCATGTCATTCGCTCAAGACAAGCAGTTATTTTAGTGCGACGAATAAAAAGTTATTTGAATTGTACAGTCGACGTCTTTTTTCAAATTCAACAATTAACCGTGAATTTTCATATTTAGGGCTACCGGATAAAAGTACCTTAGTATTTGACTTACTCTAAGGGAAAACATGTTATTGTTGTTATTAATTATTTATTGTACACAACAGAAATCACAGAAAAATGTGGGCCTAAAGAAGCGCAAGTACAAAGTGCCGCACTTGTGATAGGCGGGGACTACTTCCCCGAGAGGAGGATAAGGCGTCCCATATTCTGGGAGCATGCGTCTGGGTGGTTCCTAGGAGACGCATGCCGCGTCGTACTCTCTCAACAGTCTTTGATGAGGCCTACTTGCTGCCGAGCATCGTTAAGTCCTCGAAGGCCGTGGTGCATCATGACGCTCTGGCGTAGGGGTAAAAAGGCGGTACCTTCAAATTATTTACTCCTCTGAAGCGGAGCTGCCCGGGGGCAGTAGGGCACTTTCTCCCGCCACCAGGCCCTCGCGCGTAATAAGGATTACTTTAATGGATGGAGTCGACTTTCTTTTTGCTCGGAAGGAAACCGAACCGTAGGCGTCGAAGTGAGATAGTGAATGCGCAGTCGGTGCCAAGTCTTAAACTAATAATAATAACATCCTGGCTTCAAGTTGGCAACGCACCATTACCACCTTTGGTGTCTTAAAGCGGCGTGAATTTCTTTCCATCAGGAAATCCGTCTGCTTGTTTGCCTTCCAATTATTTAGTTTATTTAGTTTAGAAGTCGGTTTTAAATAACGTAGTTATTTCTATTTTATAATTTTTAGTTTATTGCTGATATGAAATAAATATATGATAAATAATATGATATGATAAATTTAATGAAAATAAACAGAGTTAGGTGAAAATCTGCCGATGATCTGGCGTGAAACTTAATTTTTTGTTAGCAAAAGTGAAGTTACACATCAGATCAACGGGCGCGTAAGTTTTATTAGTAAGGAGACAAGAGTCCAAGTTGTGGTAAATTTCAATATATATTAGCCAACAATAATAATCACGTATGCAAAGTATTTGTAATTATATAAAACAATCAATGGTGCATATTGATTGGAGTTAGGGGCATTTTGATATTGGGATACAGGACCCGCCTTTTTCACGTCGTATGTAGCCATCTTTGCAGAAACATCCAGCAACGCACATTTGGATACACAGTGATGTGTCTCTCTTGGCACAAGTCGGTTCACATGCTGATCCACATTCTTTGTGTACGCAATTCTTATCATTGCCTAAAATATAAAAATATAAAGTAAATTAAGTTTTTTTTTTTTACATTAGGTCATGTCCACGAGTCTAGCGGCTGCTTTACCCTTAGCGCCAAACATAACAATAACAAATACTGACGCTGGGGTCCCAGGGATAGCACAGCATTCTATTAATTAGTATTTTTAAAATAATTAGACCAATACTGAAGCCTTTAAAAAAGTTAAAAAGTGAATAAAAAATATAGTAGAATGAGACCTATTGAAGAAGGAAGGAAATATGATGAAAATAAAAGGAAAAATAAATTACGGTCGAGTCGGGTTCGTGAAGTGGGAGGGTTTAAGGGTAAAAATCGGTTTATCTCGATTTCCAGCGAAAATACAAGTCCTATGAAAAAAGTTTAATGGCAGTGTTGTAGGTAATTAAAATATCTACATTTTTTGTGTTGACACTCAAAAGTCATTTCAAAAATTGAAAAAACCAAGTTTTTGGTTTTTTATTTTTATCTTTAACAGAAAATACTCCTTTTCACGAAATTTGATAAAACTTACCTTATTATATGTCAGACACTGTATTTTTTTGGATTAAAGAAAATTTATTTTTTTACCTTATTTTAATTTAATATCGAAAAAGCACCCTAATTTTCAATCGTAAATTGACGCATTAAAATATCTGTTTTTTTTAAATGGTAGGCTTTTTATTCTTTGAAATCTCTACTTTCTGATAATGTAAAAAAATGTTGCTATGAGAAATGTTCTCATAAAATGCAAAAAATGAACAAAACTTAAATGTAAAATTGATTTTTTTCATTATGTACAATTTAAAGCTATACAATAAAATTAAGATTTCATGTTATACTATTAAACAAAAAAAGTAGTTTATTTTTCCTTTCATTTTCATCATATTTTCTTCCTTTTTCAATGGGTCTCACCCTACTATAATTGTTTTTGGTGTCAAAAATTATCGACCCCGGTCTAAATAACTTTAAAATGCATACAAAAGTGAATAGTTAAAAAATTATAAATAGTAAATAGAATTTCCCGTGTTGGTCCGATCTGCTTCGCAGAATAGATCATTTGCCTTCCTGCCAAGCATCTCGTGAAACGCGATCATAGGCTTACCGTCACTAACACCGTGACATCTGACTATCTGTTGTAGAGTTTCGATGTGACTAGTCCGGGTCGGTACCACCACCTTATGTATTCCTGCCGCCATAACGTCAGTGCAACTGGAACACGTCAACGTCAACTGGAACACGTCAACGGCAAGTGTTCCAGTTTGGAAGAAAAGGTAGCCGGTAAACTTACTATTGCTCGAGACCTTACATTACGACCACCATTTCTACAACTGTCACCCGATTCTTATGAGACAGGTGAAAATCGATTACCTGTACTGCTTCTTTCACTTTTCCCCCCTTAGTTAACATAATTATGTATAAAGTACTAATTTCGTGCTCTGTTGGTGTGCCTCAAGGTGGCGTCTTATCTCCTCTTTTATTTGCCATATCTGTTAATTCTATTACCAACCAATTATCTTCTATCGCTCACATGTATGCAGACGATCTCAAATTATATACCCAATCGGCTACTAGTGACCTTCCTCTTGCTGTCTAAAATTTAAATGATGATTTGTCCAAAATAGTGGATTGGAGTAAAAAATATGGATTAGCCATAAATCCAAGTAAATCCCAAGAAATAATTATAGGTGGCTCTAAAATTATTTCGAAAATTGACTAGGAAAATACTCTTACAACAAATTTAAATTGATGGTGTCCACATTTCTTACCCGAAAAGGGTAAAAAATTTGGTTATCTACTTCGATGAAACATTATCGTGGACCCTTCAGTTAAAAGAGCTAGTTAAAAGAGTTTTCAATGCGTGGAATTCAATTAAAAGGTTGCGTAATTTACTTCCAATTCCTACCAAAGTTGCGATTGCGGAATCTTTACGTCTATCCATACTTGATTATTCAGATACTTGCTATACTGACTTAACTAATGAGCAATTTAGCAAACTTGAGCGTCTCCAAAATCTTTGTGTTAGGTTAATATTTGGCCTTCGTAATATGACCATATCTCTGAGTATCTGTTAAGACTCAAGTGGTTGCCAATACGACTTCGTCGGAACCTACATATTCTTTGTCTCCTGTACTCTATTTTATTCGATCCACGTACGTCTGTGTACTTAAAAGAAAGATTTCAATTTTTGAGAAGTGATTATAAGGAACTAAGATCGACGGATAATCTTTCTCTGCGCGTGCTGACCCAAAATTATAATTATTACCACCTTTCTTTTACTTGCCAAGCTGTTCGTCTTTGGAACTCATTGCCAACACAAAAAAGGCTGCAACTATCAGGTCTTTTAAAAACTTATTAACAATATTATTTAAATATGCAGAACGTAAAGCTTAGAATAATATCCTTAAACTCGTGTTTTTTCTTCTTTTTTCTATAGCCCGGTGAAGTTATAAAAACATGGCGGTTGGTAAACATATTAGCCAATTCGAAGAAAAAAACTAGTTGGTTTTTCTTAGACTTTTTTTTCCTCACCTTTCCCACACACTTGTTGTCGCCTCTGTGGTCTAGCGTTCCGGGTGTTGGACTTGACTGCATGAGGTCCTGGGTTCGAATCCCGGGTCGGTCAACATAAAGAAAATTGGATTTTTCCAATTTTCTAATTAAAAAAAAATGTTGGTCGGGATTGGAAATGTGCCCGGTTGGCGATAGGCTTGCCACTTATCACATTGTGGGACTTAGAGTCTTCGGCTAGTCGTGGGTGCCTTGGTTGTACCTCTGCCTAATTCTTCGGGGATATGGGCGTGAAGATACTTACTTTTTTGACTAGCCGTTCCGGTGAACTTCGTATCTTTTGATATTAACAACTACTAACAGTTTTTATGATTTAAAGCATTGATTTTCCTAGTTTCCCTTAAATTTCCCCAGTTTTTCTTTTCATAAGAACCTTCACCAAAAAACATTAAACACAATAAAAAGAGAATCTAATCAAATCAAATCGGTTCATCCTTTCAGGCGTGACTCGATGACCACTCGAAATGGGGTTTTATTTTTATATAGAATAGAATATTTCTAAACCTTTTTGTAGTTAATTACAATCTATACTACTGTACTAAATACGAAAACGTGTTTGATTGTCAGTTCATGTTGCAATGGATGATTGATTGGTTATATTTTTTGAGTGTGGAGATTGTTAGGAATCCCTGATATCACAAACTCAAAATATTGTTATTTCACATAAACCTACAAGAGGCACTTGTAACGCGTATACTAAATCTACCACCGGATGGGAACGCGGCCTCACACTGAGGAGATCTGGCAAGAGACTTAGCGAGCTTGTCTAAATGGGTTCCCAGGGCAAAACTCTTTCAGCGCGAGAGGAGACCCGGTAAGGGCCGGGCCATAGCCGCAGAGCGAGATGATGAATGCCAAAGCGACCCCATCTCGCTCCTAGCTGGGCGGCGCGAAGGTCGCCGTGTGGTTTTTAGTCGGTTCGAGTCCGACATATCCGAGGGGGATTTTCCACACAAAAAAAAGGTAACAACAATGACGTGATCAACTAATTTGAAGGAACTTTTGTTCAATAAAGATCTAAGTCAATGTTTAGCGACTTCCGCCAGTAAAATTTTCAAAATGTTAAACAATAAAACTCAAAAAGCAAGTATTTTATCATAACATTAATGGGTTACAATATATTTAAAAAAGAGAAAAAGTTATCAGCTTATGGTGGTTATAGATACAAAATACAAAGGTAATAAAAAGTTCAATGACGCTTGATTCTTCTTCTTGTTTGTGAAAAGCAAGAATTATTATTTTAAGTCAAAATAACCCAAAAAAGTTATTACTTTTCGGGGAAGTTTTACCATATGCACTTTTTAATAAGAAATTATAAAAACCTTCATTTTTGTACGAAAACGAAACGAACGAAAATATCATAATTTAAGTTTACAGGAGGACTTAAGTTGACCCCGTGCCTCGGCTTTATGTCGTAAGGACGACCCTGGCGACGTTTGGGTTAATATAGAGAAATATGGACTTGGTCCATACTTTGGGCCGATTAGAATAGACCATCCGCCTCTCTGGCTTACTTAAGAGGCGAGCATGCGTCGAATAGATCATTACCGTCGAAACCACTGACGGTAGTGTGCTGTGCAGCCATTATTATATTTAATCCAGGAACTTGCAAGCCGCCTTTAAGATTAAATTTTTTTATTCCAACTTTATTTGGGATCAATTTCGGGATACGAGTAGATGTGTCCTGTATCTCAGAATAGTAATTATCAAAATCGGACTACGGTGCGTTTTAATTTTTTTTTTTATGTTATAGGAAGGCAAACAAGCAGACGGATTTCCTGATGGTAAGAAATTCACGCCGTCTATAGACACCAAAGGTGGTAATGGTGCGTTGCCAACCTGAGGCCGGGATGTTAGGCCTCGAGCAAAAGTAAGTTTACCGGCTACCTTACCCTCCGAACCGGAACACGTCATGACGTTATGGCGGCAGGAATAGGTAAGGCGGTGGTACCAATCCGGGCGAGTCGCTACCAAACTCTACCACCTAGTCGGATATCACGGTGTTAGTGATGGTAAGCCTATGCTTGCCTTTTACGAGCTGCCTGGCAAGGAAGGCAGATGGTCTATTCTACAAGGGAGGACCAACACGGGGAACAATTTACGCGCTATCATACACAAAATCAGTGAATGAACAATCAATCTTTTTTTTTTGTTTGAACATTTTTTTATTCATTTTTAATGCAAACCTTTTGGGATATTACATGTATCCTACAAACAAAGAGTTATATAAACAGACTCACTCTATAATAAGTTATTCGTGGTCTAATACAAAAAAACATTCCTATCAATCTGATTTAAATTTTCTGAAGTAAATTTCATTTACTTACTTTTTTGCTTGGGTCCTACTTTTGCTTGAGTCACATAAAAGATGAAAATTGCTATAAAACAAATTTTAATATACATTGCTGTAGGGATCGGAATCACGTTTGTTCGTTATGTTGGCTATTCAAAATATGAGCTGCCTCATGTAGTTATTTGTGTAACATAATTTAAAAATTAGTCTTACTGATAATAAATATATTTGTTTTGTCAAACAATTTAATGGACTGGTTTATGCAAAACACTTTTAAGAAAAACTCCTTTACAAATTTAGAAGCGGAACAATAGACATTTCTGTTAGCCCTTGTTTCAAAAATTGTGGATATCCAAAATATATGGCGTTTAATAAATGATAACTTCAGCGCGTGTTCGTTTCTGTTTCTCGATAATTATAATTAGTGGAGTATTTAGGATAAAGAAAACGCTAGTAGTTTTGTCCCCCAATCGGAGCAATATTGTTCCCGTTCCGTTCTTTGAGCGTTATTTGTGGAAGCTGTTACTTTTTCACTATTAGTAGCTTACAGAAATTATTAACATTACACTTGTAAATCACGCAATCCTGTTTCGAGCTTTCCATTAAATTAGACTTTGCGTCTTAAAAATGCTGCAATGGAAAAAAGTAAAAAAATGATGATGGATGGTCTAGACGCAATAAATTGATTGATTTTCCTGGAAGGCCCTTGTTTCAGAGATTGTGGATATCCAAAATATATAGCGTTTAATTATTGACAACTTCAGCGTGTGTTCGGTAGTATTTACGGTAAAGAAAACGAGACGCTATAACAGTTTTGTCCCTCGCTCAGAGCAATACTGTTCCCGTGCGTCAATCTCAGTCGGGGTTTGAGTTCTTTCTTTGAGGGTTATTGTGGAAGCTGTCACTTTTTCACTGTTGGTATCTGTTTACAGAAAATATTAACATTACACTTGTAAAAAACACTACACAATCCTGTGATGGATTTTCAATTAAATCAGACTTTGCGTCTTATAAATGCTTCAATGGAAAAAAGTAGTATGTGTTTGTACTAAGGACAAAAGTACAGCAATGGTTAGTAACATCAAGGATGGTCTAGACGCAATAAATTGATTGATTTTCCTGGAAGGTAACTTAGAGACACCATCGAAAACTAGCCCAATTCGACAACATTTTTCAGATTCCATAATAAGGTGCAAAAAAATGTATTAATTGATAGTTATTTTATTTGGAAAATAAGATCATTGATTATTTGGAAAGTGAAATTGATTGAATCATGGTAATAATTATACAAGTTATTTATTAAATAGAAATTGAAAACTATCCAATAATAATTTTCCCAACATCCGACAAAATCATATGACAAGATTGAATAATTTCTATCGTATAAATGAAATGTTTATTTAAATACACACACGCACGCTCGAACGCACATACATGCACACAATTAGTTTTTTGTTTAACCGAATTATTTTTGGTGCTACTAAAACAGTTTAGTGGTGTGTATTGTGTGGAGCTGGATGTATTTGGGAGTTTTAGCTTCCGGTAAGTCCAATTCATTCTTAGTGCACTATTTTGTCTGTTTTGTTACGCAATAATACATATACATTTTTTGGCGGAAAATTGCAAATTAAATAATTTTATTTAGATTTAACCGAATTATGTTTTTTTCGACTCAAAAAAGTGACATCGTGAGTTTTACGTGTGGCATACTTACTTCAACCACAGTCAATAAAAATTTAAAACCTTAAAATCAGTGTTGTATTGTTTAAAGAAATATTGTTAAAATCTAAAATATATTAATAGTACATACATACATACACACATACATACATACATAATATATACTTATCCAATTAATGTTATTAAGTTACATTGTAATAATATTTAGTATAAAATAAATTATGCCACATACGCATAAAGCTATCGGCTGTTCTGTTTGAAATGTAAGAGTAGAACTCGCACATGTCAATCTCTAATGTGATTTATAGAAATACAATACAATTAGAAGATTTTGACCTTTGACATAAAATATTGAAAATGTTATTTAAAAAAAGTACGTCATAGAATCATCTTTGACGCACATTATTCCGATATAATTTATAAAACAAACTTAAATAGCTACGATATTACCAATGGATTTCGCAATTTTAGTTTTTATTTTATTTCCAGGTTGAAGTAGAATGTATGATTGACACAGAAAAGTTATTTCGGCTTAGTTGCATCACTCATAAAATTCTCAGGCTCTAATTGCGTGGAAGTTTTGAGAAAATTAACTTCCAAAATTAACTTTAGGGCTACTACAAAATTTGACTCTTTAACTCATAAACTTTTGTGACAGGCTTCCCGTATTAAATTATGTTTGACTAGATTTGGATTTATTAGATATACTACACAGATACTTGCAATATTACTATTTGAATTGTGCGCTTCGGCTTAAAACTTTTTACTCTTTTTATACTTTATATTTTTATAATGATTAATTAAGATATCTTTAAAATATATTCGGATTTCCAAAGCTTGACGAATATAGCCGAAGCGCATAATTTAAATAGTACTACTATACTTCATTTTACCTTATAGGAAAAAAAATCCAAATGTCTGCAGTATATGCATGTTTTGCATTGAAACTAAAAAAGTAATAATGTCTAAACAGTAAAAAAAATCCTCTTTCTGTATTTAAAGAAAACTTTATCTTTTCTCCTTCTCTTTTTCTGCGTTTCATTTTGTATTACATTAAATGTAGTAAACAAAACTTGAGAAAATATTATTAGCGGTACAGTTCAAAGGCTATCTAGAAAATGGAAAACAATGTGTTTTAAATAGCAATAGCGAAAAGACAATTTGGTTATTTGACCGTTTATTAGTCCTTTGCGTCGCGAATAACATAAAAAACGACGCTCGTAGAAAATAATAAAACGTGACTAAAATGTCATAATCAACGTTAAATAAAGAAATAAGAAAAGTCTATTAAAACTAGAACCACTAATCTTGACTCGTCCATATCAGATCATAAATAATCCGTGACTTTAAGGAGAGCTGAACCAGATAAGGACTCAAATAATTAATTTCCGACAAAAGCTTCGTCATTTGAAAAAAAAGGAAGGATGCATATGGGCCTAAAATTATTCGGTGAAATTGGGTTTGTAATTTAAGGAAGAGGAAGAACAAGAGCCTTACGCCAAATAGCAGGATACTGACCGGATGATAATGGAAAGTTAACTTGTATTCCATCCCTGCTAAAAGATGTACAATTTCATTCACATGATATACGACTAAAACTCTTAAATTCGTTTTGGCTTCGTCACTTACCATAACTTAATTTTTTTTCGCACGCAAACGTACGCCTCTTTCTTTACAAATTACAATCAACTTCCACAGCTGTATTTCCCGCAGTAAAAGGTGTTCTATATGTTGACCCGGAATGTAAGTACTACTACTACACAACATTTGTTAACAATTCATTCAGTAATTTTTGCGTCCGTGCGCGTAAACAGACAAGCAAACAAACTGCCACAAAAATTAACGACCCTCGTTATTGGTTCTGTATCCTGTACCCAATTCATAGCAGTTAATGCTTAAAAAATATACCATGTAAAGATTTAATTTTATTAATGTTTTATTAAACGTATAGATTGATTAGAGTATCAATGAACTTTGATAATAAGTTTTACTTAAAATGCACTTAAACTCGTTCGTTGAAATAGAAAAAAAAATCATATTGGTCTAGAAGTTTTTGAGTTTAAGTTTTTGCGGATAAAGCGGTAAATATAAACAATAACCCTAAGTAATCGCGGGTAAAAATTCACGCGGCTAACGAGATTATAAATCAATGAGTCTGAGGCAGCTTCATTGATAGCCACATGGCAAGCGGCTGAACTTTGCTCTGGCATATCGTCAGGGGCACCGTCATGATTAAAATTGTTAATAGGCCAGTCTGACAGAGGATTAGACAGCCATGAGGGCCCTCGGAACCACAAGGGATGGTTTACTAATTTTTCAGGAGTTAAGCCTCGAGATAAACAGTCAGCGGGATTTTCTATACCTGCTACATGATGAAAACACTTAGCAGGTACATTTACAGCAATCTTAAACTTAACTTTAGTGGTAGTTTTGTCCTGTCTTACGGATCTCCACTGAACGGTAATGACATCATATAGCGGCCACTCTCATCTCTAGACGTGTTGGTAAGAAAATGATCTTCACATTCACTATCGTTTTTACTCAGAGGGGGCGGGGCGTGTATCTCCTCCAGCTCCCAAAAACGCTTAAGCATCGTATTCATATCGCTGAAAATGTATTATTTGCGGTTTTTAAAGTGGGTACGGAACCCATAATAACAATTCCCAAGGTAGTCTCAATGGCTTGCTCAATGGTTCACACAAGCTCCCTTCTCTTTAATATATTTAAAACGATCAACCGGAGACAACTTCATGAACGCGGGACATTTAAAGAAATGTTCATAAGTAACGTTGCCACTGACGCACATACATTTGCGATTCGAAGAACATGACACGTATGACTGCGGGTTAGGTATATGTTTAGGGTAACTACCCTTTTGAGGTTTAGTATTATAACTATTATTTTTATAATTATTATTATTGAGCGATTTAGTATTTTGTCAGACCTTATACCTGCTTCTAATGTAATCTACTAGGTTGCCAAAGGTAGGAATCGGCGTATTTCTATTATCCAATTCAAATGCTTGAACGGTAGAATCGTCTAACTTTTTTAATGAAAGATATAATAAAATGTAGTTGCCTAAATCGTCAAGCTGAAGTCCAATTAGGGCATTAGCTGCCGACACTAGTTTGTCCAAAAATAGTTCGTAATTTGCAGAAGCAGAACCTGACAATTTTACATTTAATATTTGATCAAGATAAGAAGATGCCAACATACGTTTATCTTCATATTTATTTTTAGTGATTCCAAAATTAGGAAATAATTGTCTGCGGTAGGAGCGATTCCGCTAAAAACGGCTTGCGCTTTAGGGGAGAGTTTACCTATTAAATAATATAATTTATCCGAATCACGTAACATTTTATTTACACACACAGTGGTTTTAAACGAGGTAAAAAACAGTGGCCAATTTTTTATGTCACCGTCAAAATTCATTATTTAGATAGGCGGGAGTGACGGACGGTACCCGCGGGAAAGACTTGTCTGGTCAGACGTACTTTCAGTGCTGACTCTCTGCGGCGACAGTCTTTCCATGACCAGTTTAATATAACCATATAATCTCTCGAAAGCGGTTACCGGTTTATAAGAAGGTTGGGCATTCGGATTGCTAGTGATTAAAAGTGAGTTATACTCTTCTATAGTAGACCGAAAGTCTGTACGAAGTACCTCAATTGTCTGCGTCCAAGCCAAAAACTGTTCTGTATCAAAATCTATATTATTAGAAGTACGAGAAAGATCGTACATTTCTTGCAAACTCTCAAACAATCCATTACGTTTTATTTCTAAAAGCATTAACCTTTTCTCTGAAACACTGGGTTTCTTAGGTTTATCCTCTGTGCTAGACTTTATGAATTAGTAGGTATATTATAAAAATAATAAAACGTAGCGAATCTAACTTTAAATTAGTGACTAAACAATACGGCTAATGAAGTTGAATGGGCGATAAGAAGTATGAAATATGGTAAGGCTGCGGGAGTAGATA
>NJDC01000037.1:587011-604863 GCA_002245475.1 Calephelis virginiensis | reverse complement strand
TAGGTAAATTAAATTGATACATTAAATAATACGATAAACCACATTAAACTTGGCTTTAATTTACCTAGAAGAAAACATAGTGACAGTCTTGACAAACATTAAAAGTAAAAGGAAGTTTATGTATAAGAAAGGAGATTATATATCAACTGGTCCGATCTAATGCGGATAAAATAAATTTATACACTATCTCACCTACTGAGAGCTTCATTTATATACTACTGGCAGTAATTGCCAAAATTTTATAGATATCGAAAAAAATTAAAACATGCCTCAGCAGCCCTATTTCATCTGTAAGATTGGTACTAAAACCAACTCAACTCAAAACTGACGTTTACGTGACGTTTCCTTAGTAGCACATTGTTTATTAAACTGCTTGTTTATAGACAAAGAGTAAAGTAACTATCCATAAAGGTTTATAGAGTTCTAATTCGATAGGTAGAATAGATCAAAAATATAAAGAGAGGCAACTCGACTTTTAATAGAAAGTGGTGCCCCTAGTAGTTGTCATTTAGCTAATGTCATTAGTGCTGTATTTACAAACAATAATGATATCGTGATCTTTAGTGATTCTAGGCCGCATCGGGGAATGTGCGTGCGATGCCTTGTGGAAATCCGCCGCGGAAAAATCCGTAACTATGCGTTCCTCCTGACACCGTTTGCCTTACTTCATACAACTTGTGTGAAAGCGATCTATGCGGATTATTGCGTTAGGATGCGTCTCACCCTGTCCCGGCCCGTCTAAATGGGCGCTATCCTTAATAAGTAGTGATTATATTCTCTTAGTAAGAACAGTCAAAGGGGTAGGCGCGTTTTTCGAAGGTTTCATCCTATCTGTAAGATAAAAGAAGTCAAGTTTTTTGGTACCATCGTGAAATAACATGGTGATAGTTTTTTCTCCTCGCCTCTCTGCCTCTGTGGCCTCTGTCGTCTCTGTGGTATAGCGGTTCAGTTCTTGGACTTGACTGCATGAGGTCCCGGGTTCGAATCCCGGGTCGAGCAATAAAAAGAAAATTGGGTTTTTCCAATTTTCTAGTAAAAAAACTACACTGGTGGTACACTGGTTGTGCCTCTGCCTACCGCTTCGGGGATATGGGCGTGAAGATACTTAGTTTTTTCATAATTATTGAATTCCGTATTTATATTGAGTGAAATTAGTTAATTTAGGTGGGAATTAGGTTAATTTTGTTCAGTGAAAGTGCACAAATAAAGTAATCATGAAGAAATTTGTGTATCGTGTATTTCTTCGCTGCCGCTAAATCTCACTATGTGAGCTTGAGTAACGAAGCCATCGCTTAACTCAAGACCCTGACATGACTTTATTTATTCTCACTTATGACTGTTAATAAGACTAAATTAATACAGAAGACATGGCAGCTTGGCCTAAAAGTAGCCTTAGCCGGCACAGAAAGGGAAATTAACTAATAATAAAAAAAGAGTTTTGGCGCCATCGTGAATGAAGATGGTCATATATTTTTCACAATTATTGAATTGAGTGTAAATTATGAGTTAAATTAGTTGAATTAGGTGAGAATTAGTTTAATTGTGTTCAGTGAAAGTGCACAAATGAAATAATCATGAACAAATTAGGGTATCGTGTATTTCCTCGCTGCCGCTAAATCTTACTATGTGAGCTTGAGTAACGAAGCCATCGCTTTACTCAAGACCCTGACGTGACTTTGTAAATAGTGACTAATGACTGTATAAGAATTAATTGATACGGTAGAAATGTAACTAATGACTGTATAAGAATTCATTAATACGGAAGACGTGGCAACATGGCCTAAAGGTCTTAGCCGGCCCCAGAAAGGGGCTAGCCTAACCTAACCTAACCTTAAAAAGAGTTTTGGCGCCATCGTGAATGAAGGTGGTCGTAATTTTTTCACAATTATGTAATTTAGTGTAAAACATGATTAAAAGTGGTTAATTTAGGTGGGAATTAGTTTGATTTTGTTCAGTGAAAGTGCACTAATGAAATAATTATGAAGAAATTAGTGTATCGTGAATTTCCTCGCTGCCTCCAAATCTCATAAACGAGCTTGTGTAACGAAACCACCGATTTACTCAAGACCCAGACAAGACTTTTTAAATAGTGACTAATGACTGAAATAAAGAACTAATACGGAAGACTTAAATTGAAATTATATAACAAGAAAAATATTTATTAATACGGAAGACGTGGCTGTATGGACACAGATCCTTTGCCTTTCCCCGACTGGGATAAAATTAAAAACAACAACAATAACTTACCTCAAAAAAGTATTTTATTTACTATGTTGCCAAAGAATATTTATGTCAAATTCTACTTTTCTTAGGGATGCAACATCGTTCATAAAAAATATCGATATTATAATATCGATGTTTTTAAATACGAAACATGGATGTCAAAAATATCGATGTTTATGAACGATACATCGATGTTTTATAAAGTATTAGCAGGGTTGACGTCCGGCTATGATATAGTGAGAAAAAGCGATTTCCTATAAAGATTGAATTAGATTCGTCTTAGTTATCAAAATAATGGACACAAACTTATACTTGAAATAAAACAGATATAATATACGAGTATATGAATCGTGGAAGAATAACAAAATCAGTAAATAAAAATAATTTGATGAAAATTTACAAACACGAAAACATACAGCGGTTCGTTCTTTTGCTCACTTTAAGCATAAGAGTGAGACTAAATAGAAAATACAATGGCGTGCAAGTGACTAAGATTACATATAGATTTATCAAGTTCCAATGAGATGGCACTGCAATAGAACATCGTTCATAAAACATCGTTCATAATGAACGATGTATCAATATTTTCTTATTGTTTAACATCGATGTTTATGAACGATACTTCGATGTTTCAAAACATCGATGTATCGTTTGCATCCCTAACTATTTTGCGTAGGTACCTCCTACCTCCTTGTTTAATGTTTTGCAATGTTTTGTTCCTAATCAAATTCCTAATAATGGAAACATACATACATAATTCAATTATGAAGCTTAATATTACGATATGTAATATTATGTAAGTTAAGTTTATTGTTTTGTTTACGTATTAAATATAGCCGTTCCTGAATTGTAAAACAGTGATATGTGCGATTCTTTATGATTTCTGTTCATAAACTTTAATTTATCCAGTATGTGTAAAATAAAATTGATATTTTTATTTTATTTCTTATATCTAAACACTCTTACTAGTAGTGATATGACTCTAAGTTCATTTGGGAATATTAATAGTGGATTTATTGCTGCTTTTGGAGATTTTAATTCTGATGAGCTTACAGACGCCTTTATAATTAATGGTACGTCTATATCAGTACTACTAGCGAATGACAAAGAACCATTTTTGCAACCTTCTGCGTATGTTTGCGATTTCAACAATTTTGTCGTGACCAGTATTGTACCAGGCGACTATGACGGAGATGCTTACATGGATATTCTTATTACTACTCAAATACAAAATACGACATCTGACATTCATGAAGTGAGGATACTTTGGGGTGGTATGTTGACCTTAAATTGTTCTGATGCTCTTCTCATAAAAGCAATATCAATTGGTCAACCATTAGTGTTAGACTATAACCGAGATATGATTTTAGACCTGTTTGGCATTAATTCTCAAAGTCAAAGAGTTTTTTGGGTATTTGATAATACGCGATCTACTCCAAAAGAAATCTTAATGAGCCCAGATGTAAATAAACAGATAAAATTGCCTCATTCTCATTCCTTTCTTGATGTAAATGATGATAATGCTGCTGATCTTCTGGTTACTACTACACTAGATGTTGAGATTTGGTTAAATGAAGAATCTAATGGATTTACATATAATTATAGTATTGAACTTCTTGTTGGTCATCCAACTACATATGGTCAAGCTCTATTTATTGATGTTGCTCTATCTGGCCAGTTTTATTTGGTGATTCCAGTATGTTATGATCTCAAGTGTTTAAACAGTACAATATTAATATATGATAATCATCAGTGGCATGATTTGCAAGTTGACTTTAATGATGGCAAAGGTACTCTGTGGAGATTTGTCCCTCCTAGGAATGAAATGTATTTAGACACTATTACTATGAGAAGCGGTGACTACAACATGGATGGATACCCTGACATACTGATGACCCTTAGCCCGGTAGACAGCAACGAAACTGCGGTATTTCTCTTCCATAACATGGAATGTAATTCTCCAGGTTGTAAATTTCATAGAACATTTGTAGTGCAATGGGAGAAGTTCAGTAGCTTTGAGAAAAATGTCGTAATGGCTACTTTTTATGATTTTTATATGGATGGTGTCCTTGACGTTATTTACGTACAAAAGAATATAACAACAAACACATACTCAATGAAAGCATTTAAGAATGAGCTGGAATATGACACCAATTTTATAAAAGTCATAGTAGTAACAGGTCTCACTAACAAAATGATACCAACAATAAATGGGACTTTGCACAAGAGAAAGGTTACATTTGGTAAGTTGTTCTTCAAATCTGCATATTCTACCCCTGTTGCTTTTTTTATATGGCATTTGGGAGCAAATAAGCGCACAGCTCTGCTGATGATAAGAGACAACCATGACCATATTTATACAATATAGATGCTTAAGGTGGGTCACTGCCCTGTGGTTGAGGTGTAATGCGTAGCAGTAATCTACTATTGGTACGGATCACTTGTGATAAAGTGCCTCTCTGTAACTTTTCTAAATGGAACTGCCTTGCCTATTCCTGCCGCCATAATGACATTGTCATGTTCCAGTTTGAAGGGTAGGGTAGCCAGTACACTTTCACAGCTGGCACAAAACCACAACCACTGGAATGTTGATGTGGTAGTGCATTTTAAATATTATTGCCAAATTGTAATATTTACTTTTATAAACATTTATTTAACACAGTCTGCATAAATGTTTTACTTGTTGTCAAGTCAAATATGTCTTACCTAGTACGAGTCATGCCATCACCATTTTTTGAATGCGACTGCAGTTGGTGGGAACCACCAGTTTTATACTTTGTTTACAATGCATCTTGTATTTTGCTTTGGATAAAAATTATAAATTGTTTATTTTTAATAACGTCTTAGATCGAAATTGTTATCGATTCCTGTTTCTCAAAATTTGGCTGGTACTTTAAATGTTACCCTTTATTTTTCAAATCCTTATAACCTTTTTTTTTCTTTTCAATATTGTTAAGAGTTACTTAAGCCTTAAGACTGCAGGGGTAGAAAATAGTCAGTAAAGTCAATAAAAGTCATTTTTTTTTCGAAAAATGGTCAGTAAAGTCAGTATTTTGAGGATCAGAGGCTGGTTTGGGCAGCTTTCTACAATATATTTCTGAAAGAAAATGTTCTATTGTTGTCACTTCGAATTTTAAGCATTATCATTTATTTAATAAGGAAATTCGTCTGTTTTCTTTAAAAGTATCTTCACGCCCATATCCCCGAAGAGGTAGGCAGAGGTACAACCAAGGCACCCACGACTAGCCGAAGACACTAAGTCCCACAATGTGATAGGTGGCAAGCCTATCGCCAACCGGGCACATTTTCAATCCCGACCAACATTTTTTAATTATAAAATTGGAAAAATCCAATTTTGTTTGTGTTGGCCGACCCGGGATTTGAACCCGGGACCTCATGCAGTCAAGTCCAACACCTGGACCGCTAGACCACAGAGGCGATTTTCTTTAAAACGAAAAATTCAAAAATAAGAAATTTTTAAAAACTAAAACAACACTTATGTCTTACTTAACTAAACAGAAGAGAATAATTTTCTATAAATTCAAATAAAGAAATGATTAAGTAAACTGTATCTTGTTGTTTATAAGCAATATTTGCCATGTTTCTATTATTGTAAAAACTTTATAAATAGATATTGTTAACAATAAATTTATTTTGAAAATAGGCGACCTGGCAAACTTCGTTCTCTTGGCACTCTATACTCTGCCCTGAAGAATATATGTACTACATTTCTACTCTAGGTACATTCTGTGTTTCAAGTTATACTGTTAATTTATGCTGAGTGTCGTTATGTACGTAATTTCTAAACCAAACAAATTTTAAAACACTATGGGACAATCTGTAGATAAATTCCGTAGTACAAATCAAAAAACGAATAAATTAAATGTGACTATTTGTGCCCAATCATTTACATTTTGAGATTTACCCCACTCCCACAGAAACCCATTTAGTGAACGGGATAAACATAAAGTAGGTACCTCAAAACACTACGTATATATCTACTTGCCAAATTTCGTTACGATCGGTTCAGTAGATTCGGCATGAGGCGCGGTTATGATACCGACAGACTAAAAAAATCCAAAAAGTCTAAAAATGTTTTTGCTGCCTCTTTTTAATCAATTTTTGCACCATTTTTTTGTAAATACCTTCAATGTACAGAATTAACTTTTTTGTTGTTAAGATCAAAGGTTAAGATTTAGTATTTTTTACTTTAAATTTTATTTAAAAAATAACATGCAGTTTGACAAGCTTACAAAGTCGCTTTAACATCTAGCTGAACTAAAAAATAGAAAATAATTTTCTATGAGTTCAAATTAAAAAAAAAACGAGTGATTAAATATTTTGTAATAAGTTTACTGTTCCTCATAATATTTGATTATAAAGTATTTAAAACAGTTGAAACCTAGATCTATAATCCCACTGGCGAACGTACTTATTTACTTGATTGTTTTGTCGCGAATTTTTTAAAATTTTTAAGACATCCTAAGAAAGTTAATGAAATAAAATGATGTCAAGGGCAGTTTTGTTTAAATTAAATACTTTTGTGATTTACATGTTTATTTGGTTAAATATTTATAGTAGGTGTATGATAACTTCTTCGCAAATAGTGCATTATTTTAAAGTGCTATTAATAACCATAAAAGGCATTAAAGTGAGTTAGGCTTAAAATATAGCTCAATGCTACTGCTGACGTTATTATAGAAGTTTTAAGCTAGATCCAGAATATTCTGATCTCATGATAATCTCTTTTTTTTTAATTGGTACTATTTGGTCCTCTGTCCTTAATAAGTATGTGAAGTTTCAATTCAATCCGACCTTTTAAGGTGGATGAAAACACTTCCTCAGATTCCATTACATAGACACCAACGAAGTTAATAATAGCTCATTAAAATGGTCGATGCAGGCTGGCTATGGGGTTGTTGGAGGCCAAATGGAAAACTTTTTTTTACCAATAACCAAAATACGATTTACATACGTAACTAACATTTGTATTTCAATTGAATTGTAGGTCAATTCAACATTGAATTAAATATTTTAGAAATTTGGTCAGTAAAGTGTCTGTAATTTTGAGAGTTTTAGTTAGTAAACACAGTATTCCTCTTTGTCGCCTCTGTGGTCTAGCGGTCCGGGTGTTGGACTTGACTGCATGAGGTCCTGGTTTCGAATCCCGGGTCGGCCAACATAAAGAAAATTGGATTTTTCCAATTTTCTAATTAAAAAAAAAATGTTGGTCGGGATTGGAAATGTGCCCGGTTGGCGATAGGCTTGCCACCTATCACATTGTGGGACTTAGTGTCTTCGGCTAGTCGTGGGTGCCTTAGTTGTACCTCTGCCTATCTCTTCGGGGATATGGGCGTGAAGATACTTTAACTCAGTATTTTTGGCCTTCGAATCAGTTTCCACCCCTGAAACTGCGATCCATGCCAGAAAAAAAATCGGATTTCACCCGCGCGTCATGCACTGGCTTGGTTCGTATAGCCACATGGCTGTACAACGTGGCCGTACGTACGAGGGTGGATCCAAAAGTACTAAGCCCGACCAAGAAATTGAAAGAAAAGTGGGTCTAAATTTATTTTTATTTTTCGACATAGTCTCCATCTAGCTCAACACACTTCTTCCACCTGACCTGCAACTTGTTTATCCCCTCGAAAAAAAAAGATTCCGGAAGGTCGGTGAAATAGTCGTTTACTGCGACTATCACCTCATCTTTGGTCGAAAATTTCGAGCCACCCAAGTGTTTTTTTTAAATTTGGAAATAAGTGATAATCCGAGGGGGCTAAATCCGGCGAATAAGGTGGGTAGGGCAGCAATTCGTAGCCACAATCATGGATTACAGACATTGTTTCAACCGAAGTGTGAACACGTGCATTGTCTTGATGAAACAAAACTTTCTTACGCAACATTCCCGGCCTTTTTTCTTTTATTTCTTCCCGGAGTCTTCGTAAATGGTTACAATAATAACTAGAATTTATAGTTTGACCTTTCGGTAAATAATCTACAAAAATAATACCCTTCGCATCCCAAAAACAGAAGCCATGACTTTGTTAGTCGACCAAACGACCTTAGCTTTTTCGGTGTAGGAGAGTCTGATCTTTTCCACTGTTTGGATTGTTGCTTTGATTCAGGAGTATGGTGGTGAACCCAGCTTTCATCCATGGTAACAAATCTAGACAAAAAACCTCGGGATCAGTCTCAAAAAGTTCCAAACAGTCTCGCGAAATTGTGTATTGAACTCGTTTTTGTTCAGCTGAAAGCAACCTTGGGACCCAGCGAGCAGAAACCTTATGGAACCCCAACTCTTCCGTTATTATGTGTTGCACCCGGCCATAACTAATGTTTGTTATCTCAGGTCAAACGTCGGTCACCCAGTACGAGATCACAAATTTTATCGATGTTTTCTTTCGTGGTCGAGGATGTAGGCCTTCCACTCCTAGGATCATCTTTAATGCTCTCACGACCGCGCTTAAACTCAGCTACCCACTTCTTGACACTGGAATACGATGGAGCAGATTCCCCTAAAGTGCTCACCATATCTTGATGGATGTCTTTTGGTGATAGGCCTTTTTTATTGAGGTACTTAATGACTGCACGGTGTTCAATTTTCTCCATTATTAAACATTGCGTCAGATTGCTGCACAGAAAATTTATACTATGCAGTATCGGAAGAAACTGCGCACAATAAATCAATATGACACATACTAACAAATGACGGTAGATTTTAAAAAGATGTCATAGCTCCATGAAGGTCAGGCCACGAACTTTTGGATCTATCCTCGTACCTACAAGCACCCAGACTCCTTTACTCAAGGTTATGTATCGGGCAGTGCACAGTATATCTTATACAGTCAGATAACACGCTGCGATTTGACAAAGATATTGGTTAATTTAGTTTACAGAAATATGTGTCAACTACTTTTGTTTGCGTTTGTTACTCCCTCACGCCAAAACTCAACGCATTAAATAAATTAAAAATGGTGTACCTTTTATTATAATACTAGCCTACGTGACAAACTTCGTATCGTTTAACTTAACAGCTACAAAAAAATATCGATTAAATCATTGTTTTTCTCATCTTCCCTTCTATTTTCCGGGTTGCTATTTTCATAAGAAATCTCTCCTCACAATAATGTACACAACAAAAAGAGAATTAGCAAAAATGGTGCATCTTTTCAAGCGTGATGCGATGACCACGTGAAATGGGGATTCATTTTCATAATTATATAGATTGTTAAAATAAATCGATAAGAAACACTACACACAACTAATATTAAACTAAAATGTTTGTTTTATTATTATTTTTTTAAATTAAAATATTTTTATATAATTAATGTTTATTAGTTACATCAAAATAAATGTTTGCCTGTTCGCGTCCACCATCCAGTTCGCATCCACTTGGCTGCCACTGCTTAAAAACGCTTAAAAACAATTATATTAACAAACTAGAGAAATGAGAAGGCGTTTTTGTCTGTAATGCAATGTATTAGAAACACCTACACAGGCAAACGAACAGTTTGCACTGCTTTTCTTGATTAAAAAAAATAATTAATCTTAGCTATGCAAAATACGTGTGTCATTATATATTTTATATGAAATTATCGTAAAATTACTTCGAAACCATAAAAGGATGCACCCTATAGAAGCCACGTAGGACGTGATCGATATGAAATCGCTAAAAGAAAATTTAATACCTGCAGATCTAATTAAATCTTTTTAAGATTTTTATTTGTCTATATTCTAAAAAATATATATTGTGTATGTCAAATGGACAAAAGTTGTGTGACCTAGTGATGAGCTGCAAACACTAATCGTGGTTATGAATGACGTTTGGAAAGAGGAATGCGTACATTTGAATAATCATAAAACCAAAATAATGTAACATAGCCAGAATAGATTCAAGAGTTTTGGTAGACGAAGTAGTGCTGGAAACAAATAAATGAATTTTGTTTATCTCGGTAGTGCTTTTACCAAGGATAGTTAGTTTGGTAAAATAAGATAAGTAAAGGTAGGCAGAAAGGAGAGTGTGTGCTGGAAATAACGTAAACGTAGCGTTGGATAAGCTACTATAACTCGTGGTTTGTGTAGGGTTACGCTACACTAAACTGACCATACGTCCCGTTTTAAACGGGACTGTCCCTTTATTCGACCACACGTCCCGTTGTCCCCGTACAATGTTCCGGGACGCAAAATAATCCCGTTTTCGTGATAAACGTGTCAAGAATTTTATGCTTATTTAAAATCAACACAAGATGGTGTTGATTTTAAATATTATTAAAGCAAATTTGTTCCTCCGAAAAATATAAATATAACTAAAAATATGTTGCATATAATTTAGTAATTACTGCCACAGAAAAGTTGTTTTTATTTATTTATTTATTTAACACTTTATTGCACACAAAAATTAAAATACACAAAATACACGAGAAGTTAAAAATGCACAAAAGGCGAGCTTATCTCTAACTAAAGAAATTTCTTCCAGCCAACCCAAAAAAAATTAAGCTGTGAAAATTAATTTATAAATTGTTTTATTGAAGCTGGTAATAACTTCTTTCTTTTTCTTACAATAAAAATAATTTTAATGAATGTGCACACTAAATAAAGCACATTAAAAAAATTTTGTTTATTTTCATTGTTATATGGGTTAGACGCCTTTGTTCATTTTCCCATTTGGTCATATTACCTAATAGATATATAATAATATATATATTATAGTGCCTATGGTCCATCCATACAGATAATATATGGACGTCCCGTTTTGAGCTTAAAAAAAATGGTCAGTTTACGCTACACTCATTATATTACATTTATTTACATTATACATACACTCGTTACATTAATCATACACTTTACATTCTGCGCTTATCTAAACATTACAGGAAAAAGGAGTAGGGTATGTAAGAAAACATAAAAATGGGAAAAATAAGAGCGCTCCGGAAAAAGTCGAAATAGTGAGATCAGTGAAAGAGAGATTGAAGAGATGTATTAGGTATTACAAAAATTAGTAAGGTTATGTTCCGTTGGTTCGTTCATGTTGTAAGAATAGCAGAAGAAAGATTGCCAGTACACACTCATATTGCAAAAGCGGATGGGTGTAAACCAGGGAAACCTATTTTGACTCTCCATGCCCAAGTTATCCCAGGGCCAACTTTTGTCACCCGAGTCTCCACAACCAGCTTCTTTGTATGTAAAAATAAATGAATGTGAAGGAAGCTCGTGACACTTGGTACTCGATATTCCCTGCCGATCTAGCAATAGCAAACCCTTGCTAGGTCGGCCTGAACATATGTAATTTTTAAAGAAATAGTTAAAACCCAATATTACTTTAAAATTTCATAGAAAATCTCCCCTTCACTCCTTTATAATTTGGTAACCGCGAAGTAGTCTATGGTTGGACGCAATGTGGATTTCGTGGACCCGAACTGATGAAATCACCCTAACCTCTAACCGCAGGGCATAATCTAGTAACATCAGCAATTGTAAAAATCTATGTCGATGCGATGCAGATATCTGTTTGATAGCTGACGTGATGGACATGGTTCTAATCTGGCACATAGCATGTGGGTTTTGTCGAGGATTTTTGAACATGTCAAATTTTAGTGCTAAATTTATTGCTTAAACAAAATAAGAAAGAAAAGCATTATACTAGGACACACAAGGGCGCTTTCAAATAATTTTATTAAAACTAGTTAGGTACCTACCTTACCCTACCTACATAAATTTCATACAACTATGTATTGTGTGCCTGTGAGAAAGAAGCACAAGGTTATTTTTAATCTAATATAATTCAAGATCTTTTGCTTGGATTCTACTATATTGCTTGGATAATACCTACTGATTCATTTTTATATCACAATGGGACCTTAATTTATGGATGTTTCCGATTGAATAATATAAAGTCAAAACAAAGATTGTTAGTGATATTTAAAATAGGTCCTAAAATAGGTCTCTAATAAAATATTTAAGAAAAATATTGTCAAATCCGATTTCATATTCAACTAGCTGTCCTGGCGAACTTTGTTCCACCCGTCCAGTTTGTATGGTAAAACATAAAATTGTTTTTCCCATTTTTGCTTGCAATTTTCCTAGTTTTTCTTCTCATAAGATCCTCGTCCTGGCAAAAACTAACACAATACAAAAAGAATCAGCCGAATCGGTCTAGTCGTTTGGAAGTTATGCCCTTACCATTTTTTTTTTTTTAATGACTAATTTGTTGCTAATCTTGCGATTTTTACAACTTCACCGAGCTTTGTGGGCCGAGCAGAGTGCTCAGCCCGAGACATCATTATTTAGATGGATTGGGCTGTTTCCTACAACGCCAGCACCAAGGGCTGTCTCCCGGGAGACCGTACCTCGACTTGGTGCTGCGTTCTGGTTGCTGGGTGGACTTGGTGGAGGAGTATTTGTGGCTCGTCGCTCGGCGTTAGGCGCCGGGCGCAAGAGAGGTCTTCGTCGCCGAGACCGGCGGCGACGGTGCAGTGTTGTGTTAAGGTGATGTGAGTTTGTCGTGTTCCGGTTTGGAGTTGGGAGAATAGCGTTTGCCGCGGTTATTGGGTCCGGGGGATCCGATAACACGTGGCGAGGTCTTCTATGATCGGGGGGCCCTTACCAACACATTTAGCGCTTCATTTTTGTATTGTAGACTAGCTACATCTTGCGGTTTCTCGATTTTTCTCTTAATGTCCCGTTGTCAAAACACTAGTGATTTCATACTTCAAGTCCGTACCTACTTATCGAAACTAAATATTTGGACTTAATAAAATTTTATAAAACCGCTGTTCATAATACCTTACCTCAATATCATTTTTGAAGACCCAGAGATACCCCTTACTTATGGACATGGTGAAAAAAAATTTTAAATTTTGATTCTAAGTATGAGAAACCCAGAAAATTTATTATTTTTCCATTTTTGTGTCAAAATCTTAATGCAGTTCACAGAATACATCTGCTTGCCAAGTTTCAACAGCATACCTAGCTCTTATAGTTTCGGAAAAAAAGGCTGTGACATACTTACAGACAGACAGACATGACGAATCTGTAGTCTTTGCTACGGAACCCTTAAAATGAAGCCCCATTTCGCGAGGTGAACGGATGGATAAATTTTGCTACTTCTTGTTTTGTTGTGTTAAGTATTGTCAGAAGTTCTTGCAGGAAGGAATTGGTTTTTTTAAATTCACACTAGGAGTTTTGGCGCCATCGTGAATGAGGGTGGTAGTAATTTTTTCATTGTTATTGAATTTCGTGTTAAATTGAGTGCAGTTGGATAATTTAGGTGGGAATTATTTTAATTTTGTTCAGTGAAAATGCACAAATAAAATAATCATGAAGAATTTAGTGTATAGTCTATTTCCTCACTGGGGTCAAATCTCCTAGATGAGCTTGAGTAACGAAGCCACCGCTTTACTCAAGACCCTGACCTGACATGACTTTGAACATAGTGACTAATGACTGTATAAGAATTAACTAACTTGACATTGGCAAAGTAGTCGTGAAAAATGATCGAAAGCCATATTTATAAAAGAAGAAGAAATGCCTCGCCTTCTTTTTCGCCTTTCGCCTTTTTGATCGCCTCTGTGGTCTAGCGGTCCGGGTGTTAGACTTGACTGCATGAGGTCCCGGGTTCGAATCCCGGGTCGGCCAACAAAAAGAAAATTGGATTTTTCCAATTTTCTAATAAAAAAAATGTTGGTCGGGATTGGAAATGTGCCCGGTTGGCGATAGGCTTACCACCTATCACATTGTGGGACTTAGTGTCTTCGGCTAGCCCATAACGCCATTTGGGGTTACCGTTTTTAATCTAAGTATAAAAATGCTAGTAACGCTATTTGGGGTTACCATTTTCAACTTAAATATAAAAATGATACTTTCTTTCGCGCGTCCGGTTTGGTCGTAGTTTTATTTTTATATTTAATAAAAGTTATCTTATAGTCCATTATTTTCAAATTCTTAAAAAGAAAAACAAAACGTATTATTTTATTAAGTATAAGAACAGATTACGATACTATTATTGCCTGTTATTGTTAGCACAACACTACAGATATAAAGCGCTGACATAACCTTGTAATAGCGCAGTTTAGATTTAGAAAAATATTGTTTACCAAGTTATTTGACACTCAGTTTGGCACAATATTATAACATTAATTGATTATTGATATAATAATGTTGTTTTAATGCTCATCAATTGTTAAAACGGTAAACAACCAACAATAATATTTTTATCGTAACTACAACGCCATTACAAAGTTACGTCGTCAGTTCAATCAAGACGTGTCAGGAACGCATTCTCTGAACGGCCGTAGTATAATTCCTTATCCCAATATTTGCATACATTGATCTCTTTCAATGTGTGAGTGTTAGAGAAAATGAAATTTATGTCATAAAACTTATATTTTACAGGGACCAATTTACCTGGACCGAAGATTGGTTACAACACCTGGTCACAAGAAGGAACATACAGAACGGGAGTGTGTGCGCAGTTACCCCAATCTGCATATTTTGCTTTGCAATTACCATATTCAATATTTGGTCTTGATCGTACTCCTAATTTTGTAGATACTCTTACAGTGGGTCTCTCTGGGTACTCTAAAAGCTGGACACAAATAATTCCTAACTCTCAAATGGTTTTAATTCCTGCTCCACCAAACGATCCATCACAATGGAGAGCTCAACTTTTTGTCACTCCAAGCAAATTAATTCTTAAAAGCCTATTTGTTTTGACAGCTATTTTAGTTATAATAATTGGATGTTTTTTATATTTACATTGGAAAGAGCGCAATGATAGACAGGATATTATTGAAATAGATGAGAAAACTTATATAAAAATTTAGTCTACTGTTGTTTGTTATTTTCTTGAATTCAAGATTTAAGTCTGTGATAGATAATTAGATATTACATTGTGAATATCACGTAGATACAATTTATTTTAAAAATTAATTTAAAGAGCCTTAAGTGATTGAATCTAGAGCTGTTCATAAAAAAATATTGATATTTAGCTTCTTCAAGTCAACATTGGTAAGGCCCATGGAGTACCTTCTCTCTACAACATTGTCTGAACAGTTTGCCTTTTTGTCCTGTTTGCATAGACAACTGCCAATATTATTTCTAGCCATGTAATAAGGTACAAATTTAGGGGTGCAAGATTCAAAACAACATAAATATGTTGAACCTACTGATTGCAGATGGAAATTGATTGTATAGGAATACAGGAATCTGCTTAGATATTAAAAAAATGTTCTTGTTCTGAACCCTAAGCATTATCTTATTTACGTGTCCGTACACACCTTTCAATTTCCTACTTTAATGTGAGATAAGATCAAACTGTGAGATAAAAAAGGAAAATTCGATGTACGTAATATAGTTGTACTGAGTTCCTTAACACTAGTTTCCTATAGTAGACTTGTATAAGCAAGTAAAGCTGGGAACTGTGATGCAAAATTCGTCCTTACTGCATTTCTGTCAAACCAAACTACGTTATAAAAAATAAATAAAAATAAATATCCCTGGACAACAATTTACACGAATTAAATCTAACCCCAAAGTAATCAAATTATATGCTTGCACTATGGGTGTTAGTCAACGATATTAATACATAGAACAACTTAGATACCAGAATAAATTTAATAAACACCCAGACCTGGAAATGCAGACATCAAAATGTTCATCACACAAATGCCTGCCCCCCGTCGGGAATCCAACCAAAATCGCGGTTGATCGGTGTAGTTAGGCGTGTACGCTAGCCACTCGACCAACGAGGCGGTTATTGTTTAGGTTAGGCAACGTTATTGTTGATATATTAAATATTCCATTGTTGGCCCCAGATAGAATTTTAATAATTTATTAATTATTCCTCTATAAAAAACTTGTACTGTTGCACATAAACTCAATAGGATTTTGGCCTCCCTATTTTGCTTGTCACATTTTAGGCCTGTAGCTTTTCATTTTTTAATCTACGTTGTAAAAGAATTGAAGCATAGCAAACCAAGCTTGCAACCAGAGTGCTTAAATATTAATTCTCTTATACCATTATGATTTGTAGGTTGAGTAATTATTATTATTGTCCACGCCGTTACGACGGTATTAAGTTTCGGCGGTATTATGTTCAAGAGAACCTAAAATGACACACTCGATTCTAATTTTGTATGAATCGAGCTTCAAGAGTAACCCTTCTCGTATCGGCCATGCATTGGATATGGCCGCACCACCTTAGCTAGTGCTTCGCTATTGAAGCGCTTTTATTCCAGACAAGCGGTTTGATGTAACACCTGTGTTTGAATCATGGTTTTGACACTCAATGGGCATAACGGTTGCATATTGTGACGTAATGATTAGATTAATTTAAGTCTTTGAGTGCGGCCGTAAGACATTTAATGTGTTCAAAATATTTGAACTTTGGTTGAATGATAATATACTACCATACTATTATTACTTGAAACAATGCATGTTTCATAATCCAATAGAGTTAAAGTTTAGCCATGGAGTGAATATATTTCTAACATTCTGATTCTTTCTTCAATGTTCTAATTTCGTGAGTTGTAATTAAAATCACTATAATTGTGTCTTTAAATGAACTTTGACTGTTACATACAATTTGTAACTGATATATCAAAGGTATATCAAAGAATGCTTAGACTAATTTACAGGAAAAGGAAATATAAAATATAAACATTTCTCAATATAAAGTTTTTTATTTTTATAAGTTTGGTAATTAAATATAAGAAGTACAATGAAACATTTTTTTTAATTTACAGTAGTTCTAAGCTATGTGTTTATTATCTTAATTAATATATATAAAATTCTTCAGTATGTGTATTTCTCACACAACTTCTCTAATACGGCTGGGCTAATTTTGGTCGAAGGTTTGCATGTTATTTTTGATAGGTTTCTGGATGATTTAAAAATAATTGTACCTGATGATGGTATTCCATCAAAATTAAGGCAAAGTTCGTCGGGTCAGCTTGCTATATGTATTTTCTTTAGGTATATTAAGACTAATGCTTTGATTTATGTTTGTGTTTGTCTTTTCTGTCCTTTTTTTCTTTCTTCTTTTCCAATTTTTCAAGTTTCCTGAATAAATTAAAAAATACGTTAGTTGAAAGTTCAAGCTGAATTTCATACTAGATTCACTATTCTAACATTTCAGATGTTAAACAAAACAGTTGTAATTGATAAACTTTGCAAAAGAACAGACAAAATTATTACTGCTCAATAGAATTTTATTTCTTGAAAGCTTATAAAGCAAGCATTTTCACGCCAGTATCCCGGAAGAAATAAAAAAGAACTGCAACCAGGATAACATCCACAAATAGTTCCACAATTAATTACATGGAAAAACAAACTGGGCACATAACCACTCCTGAACAATAATGTTCTTATTAAAAAATTTAAAAAATCCATCTATGTTTTTTTCCCTGGGTCTACTGAGTAGAATAGACCATTTCCCTTCTGCCAGGCAGCTCGCAAGAGCATAGGTAATAGGTCATTACCAACAAGACCAGACAATGGTAATATAGTGCTGGACACCAACTGGCCTGCTATGCTATTCTGGAAAAAACACGCTCGAACTCGCATCTCACCTGAGTGATACGACTCACTTCACTTTCGAACGTTCGAGTTTTTGCTTTTGCATTCTGTAAACA
>NJDC01000037.1:481383-586932 GCA_002245475.1 Calephelis virginiensis | reverse complement strand
TGTGTGGCGCTACTAGTACTTTCGAGTTTTGCAGAATATGAAATTGAAATCTCACCGCGGATTCCGCTTTCGAGTTTTTATAATAACCTTACAGAATAGCACGGCTGGTTAGGGATCCATCGCCTTACCTATTTCTGCTAACATAATGACTCTGACCTGTTCCGGTTTGGAAGGTAGAGTAGCAGGTAGACTTGCTCAATAATCCTGACATCCCAGCTTTAGCTGACACACTTATGAAATCTATGGGCGACAATTAACTCTTACCACCAGGAGACATGTGCTTGTTTACTGACCTTTTACATAAAAAGAAATATAATTGATTGGGAGAATTGGCCCACCTAAGTTCGAAGGAGTTCCCAATCCCATATGTTTGAACAAGGCATGCAAAATTCTCCATGTTATGTACCTAAGCCACATCTTAATGGTTATGACTAAAACTAACTCAATTAACATTTAAGAGGTCTCAAAAGTAGTCTTCTTGACTGAGTAGTACATAAGCAGAATAGACTTTCAGAATCCGATACTAGAGCACCCAGAACAAACTCTTAAAAACCAACTTAACAAAATATCTAAATTACAGAAACACATGCTTAATGTTGGTAGTGTGTTAACCAACCACTTTTTTAAGTTTGAAGTAACTAAATGGCAAATGACTTAGTCTAGGGCCTAGGGAATGTCCCTATCCCCATGTTGGTTTCTGGGTCTTTTGTGTGAATGAGTAGATCAATCATCTACCTGCCTGGTAGCTTGTAAGAGGCGAGTGAGTTAATTGGATCATTATCACCAAGATCACCGGTAGTAGGGACCTGTGTAGCAGTTTGACTGGGTAAGGTTATACCACTCAAACTTTTCTTTCCAACATTATGCCAGTATTTAACACTGATGTATTCAGGTAAAGAGGGTTGTTTTGCCAGTCGACTTGCACCTTAAATACATTCAATAGCCCCAGGACAACACTATGCACTCTGTAGTGTGCATAAGCCACAATTGTCTCTTACCAGCAAAGTACAGTGTGCTTGTTTACCATTTTAACTGTTAAGAAATATAATTTCTCTAATCAGGTATTTATGTCTAGCTACACTGGTGATTAATTAATCTTTGAACTGGACAGTGAAAATCAAAATAAGTGAAATAGTAGCAATCCAGATCAGCAATTGCTCTTGTTGCTTTTTACCACTGTATTGCTTGCAGCAATAGCTTGTTATTTTATTGAATTAAGCTACTATTCATAAAAGCTCAGATAAAATACAGAATAAAGTACATAGTCAAAAGATAATACTGACTTCAACAACTTCTTCTTTTGCTTTTTAGTTAACTGACTTAATAGATCAGTTTCAGACAAAGATGTTGCATCAGTATCTTCAATCTTTGTAGCAGCAAGTGGCATAGCTCCTGGCTTCATTATCAAACCAGTATCCCTCATTTGCTGCATAAGTGTCGGCACATCTGGTTTCTCCTCCTCTTCTTCTGGAGCCGAGGTAGTAGCTTGCAAGGCTCTAGCTTCACTCATTGACAATGAATACATTGAACATTCTTTATCTGAAAAATAGTTATAAACTTTATGTTCAACAATTCCAAAACGAACATTTAATCAGATTAAAAATAAAGATGTAGTTAATATAAAATTTTAATTACATGCATACTATATAAAACATTTTCACCATCTGTACAATTCTTACATACATACATATCTGTACGAGCTCAGCACGAACATTTATCATAGGCTTAAGCAAGGTGCGGCTTCAGCAGTATTGCACTTTACCAAAATTAACATTAGTTCGTATCAGACCCTCGTGTCAGGCGGACTAAGTATTAAATCATTATCAAATCATCAATCAAACAATCAATTAATCAAATCATTAAATCAGTTGTGTGCTATCATTAATCAATAGTAATTAATAGTTTTAATATAATTTAATCATACTTTTAAATATAATCAATATCAGTGCGTAATTATATCATTATTTTCAAGTTTTAAGATATTTTTATTTAATTTCTTCTAATAAATTAAGTATCATCATCAAAAGTCTATAAGACGCTTGCAAAAGCCCCTACAATATCTTTACACACAAGTACCTTACGTGGTATGCAGAGAGTATCAGGTGTCAGACCTCACGATCCTGACAAACCTGTCTGGCTTCCTCCACATTCATTACCCTTTTCATACAAACATGCTGGTTTCGGAGAGTCTTGCCACCACCCTCGTATAATATACAAGTGATCTGATTGTGGAATGTCATCCTTGGTCTCCCCGGGTACCTACATCCATCCACATTCGTATTGTATATCTACTTTGTCAATCTTTCATCTGTCATTCTTTGCAAATGACCGAACCAGCGGAGCATGCCCTTTCGCATTTTAGCACCAACACTTTCTTTTTGTTTGAGGCCTAAAATCCCAGCCTCAGGTTGGCGACGCACCTTTACCACATTTGGTGTCTCTAGGCAATGTAAATTTTTTACCATCAAAATATCCGTCTGCTTGTTTGCCTTCCAATATCATAAAATAAAAATATTTAGTAGGTTATTATTAGTAGTACACATAACTACTTTTCATAAATCATATCATACTCAAAAAGATGACATGTTTTATACACATAGGTACTAGGTATGTATGTATGTATGTAGTTAAAAATTTGCAAGGTCTCATAATGTTCAGTAGTCACAATTTTAAGCATATAAGTTTGTAATTGAAACTAACAAAAACTCTATACCTGTATTTATATGACCCCACTTATGACATTTAATACACCGCACATTTCGGACCAATATCCCAAAAGGTTGATCTCTAATTTCATTATCGCCTTTGCAATAGCTTTCCCTTGGGGCGTTATACTTTCTTTGCCATTCAAATTTGTATTCTGGTTCATTGTCTTCACGTTCTCTTTCCTTTTTCACTCCCGGAGGTGGCTCATACATAAAGTTCAAGCTTAATTTATCCTTACTATCCTTACTTAATAATGCTCTGAAATTTTTACAATTAGTATGTTAGAATTTTAAAAAGATTAGTTTGAAAGTACCTAAATAAATTTAATAATACTCATACTTGTTTTCATGCAACTCTTGTTCCTTCTCATATTGCACACGTAACTCTTCTTGTTTCTTTTTATATGCGTCTGATTTTTGTTCTGCCATCCATACCTAAAACAAAAGTACTAGATAATTATTACCCACCCACACCAGTCAGATATCATTGAACCATTTAACATGAGAAAGCTTACCCGCTTTAAATTATCTCTTGATGCTGGATGGAAAAATTTCTTACACATATAATTATTGAAGCCCTTCCCCATTTTGACGAATTACAGAAAAAGAATATTCCCAACTCAATAATCTGAAAAATGATATATTCTTTAGCACTTATTTGTTATACTCATTAACAACGGTGCATTGTGCAACTCACTCATAAAATTAGACAATAATTGTAATTTATAAATAAACAAAAAGGAAAAATAGCATTGAAAAAAAGTGAGTAGAGAATGTCAACCATAGTACTATACAGTTTAGATGTGAAAGTTGATATCCAAAAATTAAAAAAAAAATAAGTTTGCTATGTTTTTTATTCGCTTAAATCATATAACACTAGTTGCCTTATTTCTGAATGCGTTTAGACTTACTTTCAAATTATACGGGTTATACCTTTTCACCATGTTATGTCAAGTGACATGTGTCACTTTAAGTAAACTTCATACAAAATTCGGGTTTGCTATATATCTATGGAAGTCCCGACTCTCATTATGTAGTATTTAATTACTCTTTGAACCATAGATAATATTAATACCACAGACTAGTTACAGTGTTGTAGTCAACACACAAAGAGTAAATAATATACCTATACCACAATATTAATAAGTAGGCTAAAGTCAATTGTCAACAACATAGATAAAACCGTGTTGGTCCAGGCCAAAAAGTAAAGTAATTGTCCATAAAGGCAGTCCAGGCTCCTTTGAAGAATCGACCATCTGCCTTCCTGCCAGGCATCTCGTTAAAGGCGAGCATAGACTAACTGTCACTAACACCGAGACATCTGACTAGGTGATAGAGTTTCGCAGCGATTCACCCGGGTTGGTACCACCGCCTTACTTATTGCTACCGACGGAAACGACGGAACACGGAAATGTAAATCAAATTGAAATTCAAATATAATTTTATTTACATTACATTAGATTAGTGGAGGCAAACGAGCAAGTGGGTCACCTTATGGAAAGTGATCACCTCCGCCCACGGACATCCGTAACACGAGTATCACAGATGCGTTGCCGACCTTTAAGGAATGAGTACGCTCTTTTCTTAAAGGTTCCTAAGTTAAAATCGTTTGGGAATACCGCCCTTGGTAACTGTGTGCTGAGTGTGAGTTTCGCACGAATTTACGTTACTACCGCGTTTGCGTTTGGACGATCCAAATGTATGGAATAATTTTGTTGTTTCGAATATCCGCTAGAGGCGCTGACAATATTTCAAAAACTCACACAAGGCACACTGATTCCACAAAGGTGTTATACGAGGTAAAAAATGTCTTCGGAATCGCACAGTTGTAGATCGCCACGCATCGAGATGATGGGCATGATACCTTAAGCTCTGACGCGATGTCCGAAGGTGGAAATCAGCGGCTGGAATTAAACCAAACAACTCCTCAGAGCATTCCCCATGATAGACGCGGCAGAGAACACTGAGTGACCCAACATCTCTACGCGACGCTAAGGAATCAAGCCGATTGGTAATTGCCCGGTCATTGACAATTCGAATTGCTCTATGTTGAATGCGGTCAAACGGGAGGAGTTGGTACTGTGGAGCTTCTGCCCAGAGATGAGAACAGTACTCCACATGAGGCCGAATTTGCGCCTTGTGCTACACCCGATCGAAGGCTTTTGCTATGTCCAAACTGACAGCCAATGCTTCTCCCTTGCTTTCGACTGCTTGCGCCCATTGGTGTGTTAATTAAACCAAAAGATCACCAGCTGAACGACCACAACGGAAACCGTATCAACGATAATTTCACAGCTATAATAGTAGAACTTAGTGTAATAGTAGCCCTTAGTTAAGGGAAAATTTCCCCATTAATGGGGGAAAAATCTAACGTTGTCAACCCAATCAATTTAAATTTGTTTACTAATGTCATCACTTAGTAATTTTTATCTAAATACTGTCAATTTTACGGATGACTATTAGACGATCGGTAGACTATAAGTGTTCTTTGATTAGACGGTATTATTTTCAACAAAACTTTAGTTGTTATATAGCCCTGATGATGCTTGTATAGGGAAACCGGTTGGCTAAACCATAAAAATTAGTAGTAGTAGTAGTATCTTCACGCCCATATCCCCGAAGAGGTAGGCAGAGGTACAACCAAGGCACCCACAACTAGCCGAAGACACTAAGTCCCACAATGTGATAGGTGGCAAGCCTATCGCCAACCGGGCACATTTCCAATCCCGACCAATATTTTTTATTAGAAAATTGGAAAAATCCAATTTTCTTTTTGTTGGCCGACCCGGGATTCGAACCCGGGACCTCATGCAGTCAAGTCCAACACCCGGACCGCTAGACCATCATAAAAATTAAAAATAATAATATATTGTGGAAAGGAAAATCGCCTTTGTGGTCTAGCGGTTTAGTTGATGGACTAGACTGCATGAGGTCCCTAGTCGAGGGTGCCTTGGTTGGTTGTGCCCCTGCCTAACTCTTCGAGGATAAGGGCGTGAAGATACTATTATTGTGGAAAGTACAAGTGTTTGTAAATAAATAGTATTAATATCGCAGAATTTCAGATGTAGGTTGTTGTAGCCTAAACACAAAAATATCAACATGAATAAAGTAAAATGTAGTTTTTATCCCCTGTGTTGTATATGTTAGATTAACAGTATTTATAATTTTAATTTGGAATCAAAATAAGCATAACTTAGAGGGACACACGGGAGATTTCGACGATGCGATATTAGATCTATGGCTGCGACCATATATTTGTTTCGTACTATAGTATCGTACACGAAAGTGATAAACAAAAGGTCGCGTCAACAAAATTTGCCGGTTCAAGCTAATAAAGCCTTATGGAATAACGGCACAGTCCCTTGGTGTAGATTGTTAAAAAAATTAAGGTTTCCGCCTTTATTTTTTTTACATTTAATTATTCAAATTTTAATTGTCTCCATCTTTATAACATCCCTTTCCTTGTTTTATGTAGGAAAAAATTTAATTCTTATATTTATTTCTATTTATACCGTATGAAATGTTAAGTATTTTCATATTCTCCGCGTCATTATCTGGCTCAAAAAACTTGGAATCAAAGTCTACGTAAATATTAAAAATAGTGAAAATGTAACGATTGTAGAAAGATGTGGGGTGAAGCGTGGGGTGTTTGATACTTTTAAACAATAATCATTCTATTGATATCTATAAGTGGATAGTTTTCAGTAAAACACACCCCACGCTTTTTACTCCGGAATAATTTCTCCTGTTAATAACTTAAATGTTTATTATAATTTTGTTGTGAGGTGATTCATTGTGATTGATTGTTCGATCTTCTACTGCTGTAATATAAAACTCCTCTTTATTAAAAAAAAAAACACTTTCTGTTTTTTAATTAGATTAGCAATAAAAGCGTGTTTTTAAAACTATTATTTATTTTTCACGTTTTAGTCCGTGACAAACTCATAAACTTCCCAATTTAGTTTAGTTAAATCATTATTTTGAATAGAACCACTCGGTGGTCACCGTCTAATAGATCAACGGAAATTGATCCGACATCTATAGCCCTTATGGACAAATGGGACCCATTTTTATCATTCTGGTTCGTTTTACCTCCCAATTAATGGGAAATCCTATGTTGGCGTCGCTAAGGTGTCAATCAACTCTTGTGCTTTAAAATCGATTTAGAAATGAAGAAGTGTATGCATACGTGTACGTACATAAAAAATATATAAGTCGAACATATTGTAACCTTTTCCTTTTTCAAAGTCGGCTAAAAAATTAAACGCAAGGCTTCTAGCAACCCTATTTATTGTTCTTACTTTCGAAAACAGCTAGACTAACTTCGCCTACCTTTGTTTTTTTAAAGTTACTATCACTTTGCTTTCATTTCAACCAATCTGGTGCAGACCTTATCTTTAATATAAATATAAAAAAGATGCCCTAGTTGCGTTACTAAGCTTAAACTAATAAAGATAGGACTACCAGGCGAGGTTGAATGAAATCCCCTAACTTAGCCTTCATTATTCAAACACTGATTAGAAACATTCACCACTAGTTAAATGTTCTTGTCACACCTCAAAAACACCTTTCTTCGTAGGTCTGGTTAGCAATGTCAGATTTGTCTATCTTTTTTTAGCAGGAAATTAAAAAAAAATGCGCAATATTTTTATTTAAATTTATTAATATTGGCGTCCTTATAAGAATCCATTATCAAAATTAGAGCTTGCTGCAGGTCGCTGAAATACAGACCGACCTCATTAATAAAAACTTCCCCGTGCGTAGTGTACATCGCATGCACAACGCACGAAGCAAACGTCAGTATGACATGATTTTAGTCGTACTTGACAACACAGATGCAGGTAAGGCGATATTTAATATCACCTGTATTCTCAGCCTCTCCGGCCTCTCAATTGAGAAGCCGTATTCCAACGGTGTCCCAGGACAGTGTCACAACTGCTAAAGCGCGACCAACTAAGCTTGGCACCTCCGGCCGAGCTAGTCAGTTGCGTAAACGGCGAGACCGTCGGCCATCCCGCGAACTATCGCGGGTGTCCCAAGGCCCCGCAGCGACGTAGACGTGGGCCTCGCCCGCGACTTGCACGTCAAAATAGGCAGCCCCAGGCCCCTAAGGCCTCTCATCAACGTCAGACGACAGTAAACAAGCCGACATCTCACTCTGAGATACCAGCGCTACTGTTGCTACCTCTAGGTCCACCACCTCCACCACCAGCAAACGCTTGGGTTCAGCCTCCAAGCATAGCCCCCAAACCTGTAGCTAAGGCTACTCCCGCGCCCCAAAAGGCGACTACTGTGCCTACAAAGGCACCCCACAACCCGGCCCCTAAGGCCACCCCTCCACCTCCAAAAGCCACCCCTGGTGAGTTCGAGGCTGACTTCGCCCTCATCACCGAGTTGACTAACGCCATTGACCCGGACAAAGTGTTGGACTTCGCCCGGGAACTCAGAGTGACGCTGCCCGAGCGTCACATCTTCATAATAGCGAAGCACGCGGCCTTAATAAAATCTATCCGTAGATTTTCAAACTCTTCTTTGAGAGAGAATTAGAAAACCTCTTCAACATGGGCAAATCAGTTTTCATAGCAGGCGACCTCACTGTAAGAATATACTTTGGCGATGCCAGCGGAATAACACCAACGGCCTCGTATTGGATATGCTTACGGACAGGTTAGACCTCAGCCTGGTAGCTCCCTTTGAGCCTACCAAATATCCTTTTATAGAAGATGATAATAGTATTCATCACAATCCCTCCACGATAGATCTAGCACTGCTACGCGGTGTATCCCTACAGGTACGTTCCGTAGAAGTGCTACACGAACTAGACTCCGATACCAGGCAAGTAGTTTTCAAACTAGGGCCCGACGATCCCTCCCTATTAGCAACCAAAACCAAACAGGTTGTAGACTGGCAAAAACTCAACACAAATATCCAGTCTCTACAATCTGAGCTCCTCGAATAAATCCCTGACTTAATAAACACGATCGAGGAAGCAAAGTCCGCCACTACTCTACTAACTAGACACGTCCAGACCGTAGTAGATTCATCCTATAGTACAGTCCCGGAGGTAGATTTAAAGATAGATTAGCTCTCCCTGACGACATTAGGAACCTAATTAGACGTAAAAATGCCGCGAAACGGCGTTACGTTAGGTTTCCGTCAGACGAATACCGGCGTTCATTACGTGCTCTACAGAGAGAAGTAAAGCGGCGCTGAGCCGATTACACAAACGGACGCTGGGATAACTTTCTTAGCGAGATCTCGCCATCCCACGTAGCCTACTGGCCACTGGCGAGAGCTCTTAAAAACGACCCAAATCGGATATACCTCCTCTAGTCAGACCCAATGTACCTCCCGCGTTTGACGATACCGACAAAGCCGAATGCCTAGCCGATAATGTTCAATCGCAATGTACCATTTCCACTCTGCCAGGGTGAACCGTTACCTCCCACCGACCACGACGAAGTGAAAGATCTAACTTACTTTTGCTCGAGGCCTAACATCCCGGCCTCTGGTTGGCTACGCACCATTACCACCTTTGGTGTCTATAGGCGGCGGGATTTTTTTACTATCAGGAAATCCGTCTGCTTGTTTGCCTTCCAATGTCATAAAAAAAAAGATCACAACAGAAAGGCCCCGGGGCCGGACGGCATCTCGAATAGAGTAATCAAGTACTTTCCGTTATCACTCATAAACCTACTAGTAAACATCTTTGATGTTTTACTAGCAGGCAGTGCTTTTCCTGCCGAGTGGAAAGAAGCCACCGTCATAGGAATACATAAGCCGGGAAAACCCCGTAACGTCGCGAGTAGTTACCGCCCGATCAGTCTTATTAGTTCACTCGGCAAAATAAACGAGCGTCTTATTTTCGCCCGCCTTAAGACGGTCGTAGCCGAGAAACATTTGTTAAAAGCTAAGCAATTTGGTTTCCGGGCTGCCCATTCATGTACCAATCAAGTGCACTGCCTCACGGAGTACATACTAGACGGCCTGAATAGACGACTACCCTTATACACGGGAGCGATATTCATCGATGTGGCCAAGGTGTTCGATAAGGTCTAGCACAACAGCCTAATCTATAAGCTCTACGAAATTGGCGTGCCAGACAGACTAGTTCTCATCGTACGAGACTACTTGTCGAATCGTAAATTCAGATTTAGTGTAGAAGGGACTCTCTCTAGCAGTAGTCCCCTAGAGGCGGGAGTGCCGCAAGGCTCGGTACACGAACGACGTACCCCGACCGCCGCGCCGCCACGTAGCCCTCTTCGCGGACGACACGGCACTATATGCATCCCGCCGTTGCGATAATCAATTAGGCTACCTTCTCAGAAACGCAGCCACTCAGGAGAGGAGAGGGGCGACTGGTTCAGGAAGTGGCGTATAGAAGTGAACCCCGATAAAAGTGCAGCGGTGCACTTTAATCTAGGTCTCAAACCCGGCGAACGGATGAGACCCAGTCGTAATCCGGGTACCATCAAAATGTTCGACAGAGCGATCCCCTGGGAAAATTCAACAAAATATTTTATTTGATCAATAAAAACAGTAAAATGTCACTTCGTAACAAAGTGACACTTTACAAAACATGTGTTAGACCCATATTAGCCTACGGTAGTGTAGCTTTCACGCATACCTTCCCGTCCCATCTTAAAAAATTACAAGTAATCCAAAATAGGCGAACTGCCACGGGTGCTCCGTGGTACGTTCGCAACGTGGACCTACATCGCGACCTCGATAGCGCAGCATTTCAAAGAACCATCGGAACGTTACTTTGAAATAACGGCTGCCCACCTGAATCCGGTGTTAGCACCCGCGTGTGACTACACACCGGCTACGAACGCCACCACAAATAGTAGAAGACCCCGCCACGTGTTATCGGATCCTCCGGACCCAATTACCGCGGCAAACGCTATAGCGTATACAATAACATCACACTACACCGTCGCCGACGGTCTCGGCGACAAAGACCTCTCATACGCCCGGTGCCTAACGCCGAGTGATGAGCCGCCAATACTCCTCAATCAAGTCCACCCAGTAACCAGAACGTAGCACCAAGTTGAGGTACGGTCTCCCGAAAGACAGCACTTGCTGGCGTTGTAGGTACCAGTCCAATGCATTTGAATAATGATGCCTTGGTTTGAGCTCTCTGCTCGGCCCACAAAGCTCGGTGAAGTTGTAAAAATCGCGAGATTAGCAACAAATTAGTCATTAAAAAAAAACATACAGCCCGAGTTAATAAAAAGCGCGTTAAAAAAATTGCACTACTGAAAATTGAATAGAATTTTGGCGTAGGGTCGTCACAACCCCATCGCCCACTGGTAAAACGGTCCAGAAACTAGGGGTTTTTGAATTGTTCCACTAGTGCAATCAGTCACCCTTACAAGTGGTAGTGCCATGATGTTTGCCTGTATGGTTGCAGATTAATGGATAGCCCGTGGGTGCCTGGTTGTGCCTCTGTCTACCTCTTCGTGGATATGGGCGTGAAAATACTTTTTCTATGTCATGATATAAGTATTTTTAGGGTTTACAATATGATGCAATAACATTTGAATGTATACGTTAACATTTAAATATTTTTGCATGTTTGTGGTAGCAATCTACCAATGTTCACTATATAAATTTAGTTGTTACGTCTTTAATTTCTTAAATTTACAATTTATGAGTTAGAAAAATGTATGGACTATTTTGTCAACTATCAAAAAAAAATTGTCAAATCTATCCTGATTTATCACAAAGAGTAAAGTAACTGTCCATAAAGATTAATCAGTTTAGCATTGCGGGGATCCGGGTATAATTGTTATTAGCAATTTCAATCGGTTGATGATTTATTATTGGAACGAAATTCCTTATCGCGCGTTCTGAAAGGCAGCTAGACGGAAAAAATTCCCACGAAAAGTTGTAACGACGCTTTTTGTTGTAAGCTGTTTTTTTTTTGGAATTACTAATGTGTTGCCAACCTCGCGGTTTTTACAACTTCACCGGGCTTTGTGGGCCGAGCAGAGTGTGTTTTGTGACCCGAGACATCATTATTTAGATGGATTGGATTATTCCCTACAACGCCAGCAACAAGGGCTGTCTCCCGAGAGACTGTAACTCGACTTGGTGCTGCGTTCTGGCTACTGGGTGGACTAGGTGGAGGAATAATGGTGGCTCGTCACTCGGCGTTAGGCGCCAGGAGCAAGAGAGGTCTTAGTCGCCTAGACCGGCGGTGACGGTGTAGGGTAGTGTCCTGTGAATTTGTGTTCCGGTTGGGATTGGGATGGAGGCTCGCGTTTGCCGCGGTTATTGGATCCGATAACACGTGACGGGGTCTCCTAGGTTTGGCGGGCGCGTTTGCGGCCGCTGTGTAGTCACACGAGGGTGCTAACACCGGGTTAGGGTGGGCAGCCGTTATTTCAAAGTAATGTTCCGATAATTCTTTGAAATGCTGCGCTATTGTAGGCAAATCGCAAAGGAACTTCAAAGGGCTACTTTTTATTTTTTGAAAACATATAGCAAATAAAGTTACGCCTGTGTTATTATTACAAATCAGGGTTAAATATAAAAAAAATATCTTTCAATTTATTGTTCTTAACAAAAAAACTTTGAAAATAGTGGGCTGTGAGGCATCTTATCACTTAGTGTTATAAATTTATTATGTCACCAGTTAAAGGTTAAATAATATCTGAAAGTATAAAAAAAATACCTGTCTATATTCATCACTTTCAATATTTCTGTTCTCTTTTTGCTCATCACCATCTTCAGAATATAATAAGTTAAATATTGCTGTTGCTATTTCATGATTATGTTCATGTTCAGCAGCAAAGCTTTTTATTTCATTTTCTTGTAATGCTGCGTACTCTACTAACCATTCGGTAATTAAATGCTTCCATTCAGCCATTTTTAAATGATAATTATTCGTTTAAAATTTTAGCTTTGAATTAAAGATTACAAAAATTATTGATTCAGGGACATTTACAAATTTTTGTTGAATACATTAACATTAACATTGGTATTGACATTCAACACAGATTTAAAATTCGTTCACTTAAGTACGTACCTACTTAGTATTAAAATTAAAATTGATAGGTATTTACATTAATGGGACGATAAATTAAGTTTTTCTACATTAACCATTATTTTTACTTGTTCAGCAGCACAGTTTTGTCATAAATATTTTACCCTTCTAACTACTTATTAATTTCAAAGTTATTAGGCAAATTTAATGTTTGGCTCGATTATTAATTTCGAATACACAGTACTTTTGGGCACCCAATATATTTGTAATATTGTAAACAAATATACACTGTAATCTTTGATTGTAAAACTATTTTTTTAATTTTCAAAATAGAGATCAAGAGATCAGATGTAAATTATTGACATTTTTTAATTTTTTTAAACAACTTGTCCGTTTCAGACCCTCTCCAGGACAGACTAAGACTAATAGGCCAAGGTCGCGATGGAGGTCCTCGTTGCGTACGTACCATGGACAAACGGTGGCAGTACGCATGAGCCTATTTTGGTTTACTTGTAGCTTTTTAAGATGGGTTGGGTACGTATGTGCGACGGCTATACATGCGTAAGCTAAGATTGGCCTGACGCACGTTTTGTAAAGCGTCACTTTGTTGCGAAGTGACATTTTACTGTCTTTATTAATTAATTAATAGAGAAGGCTAAGTACGAACTTAGCTTTGTTAGTCACACGTGATATGTGCGGTTTCGAACTACATCTGATTGGCTAGAATAACCCCTAAGTATTTTGTTGATTTTTCCCATTCTATCGAACATTTTGATGGTACCCGGATTGCAATGAGGTCTCATCCGTTCGAATGGCCTAGTGCTGTAAGCTGTGCGGTGTGCCAATGTTTCTCTGTCTCTCTCTCTCTCTCTCTCTCTCTCTTTCTCTCTCTCTCTCTTACAGAAAGCCAGCCAGATATTTTCATTTGACAGACGGTGAGGATTATAGGATTATCAAGGAATTACAAACTAAAGACGTATTCAAGGACTTAAATAACCTTTGAACTCAGTGAACAAAATGGCTATTAAAAAAGAGGAAACGAGATAATCAGAACATGATGAAGTGAATTTAGACTATGTGGAATAACACGGAATATGTGGCAGCATGGCCAAAAGGTCTTAGCCGGTCCCATTATTAACTAATTACAAAAAAATAGTTTTGGCGCCGTCGTCAAAGAATATGGTCCTCTTTTTTTTGTAAAAATTGAATTTGGCGTAAATTATGAGTGAAACTAGGTAATTTAAGTGCGAATTAGTTTAATTTTATTCAGATAAAGTGCACAAGTGCAACAATTATGAAGAAATTAGTGTTTCGAGTATTTCCTCGCTGCTGCCATATCTCACTAGATAAGCTTGAGTAACGAAGCCACCGCTTTACTCAAGACCCTGACATGATTTTGTAAATAGTGAGTAATGACTGTAATAAAGACTTAATACGGAAGAATTGGCAGCATGGCCTTAAAGTAGCCTTAGCCGGCCTAAGAAAGGGGCAAATTAACTAATGAAAAAAAAAATGTAAAAAAAAGAAACAAAATACAGTTTCTCAGTTTTAGTTTCGGTTGATTTATAAAAATTAGTAAATAAAATCAACTCCAGTCAAGTAAAATAAGCTTCTTCAATTCAGTATATATCTACAGAAATCTTGTTCTAATACTATATTTGAAAGTCATAAAATTTACACCGAGAACCTACAAATGTTTAGAAGAAATCGACCTGGAACTAAGGCAAAGGTAAAAATATCTTAATTTAATTTCTTAAAAAAATATTAAGTGCCTGACGATTCCTTTTGCTATTTAGGATTTTTGTAACTGGCCTGATGAAGCGTTTGAAGAAATGGATAGTACTCTTGCAGTACAACAATTTATTCAGCAAACCATTAGACGTGATCCATCAAACTTAGAAGCTATTTTAAAAATGCCTGAATTTCAAGACGAAGGTGTTTGGAAATACGAACATTTGAGGTATGTTTTATAATGTATTCTGTCCATAAATAGTTGTTAATTTTTATTAACAGTGGACACAATGTTTTCAGACAGTTTTGCATGGAGCTTAATGGGTTAGCAGTAAGATTGCAAAGTGAATGCAAGCCTGAAACATGCACTCAAATGACTGCTACAGAACAATGGATATTTTTGTGTGCTGCACACAAAACACCTAAAGAATGTCCTGCAATTGATTACACAAGACATACTCTTGATGGAGCTGCATGTCTGTTAAACAGCAACAAGTATTTTCCTAGCAGGTAAATCATCAAACTTATATTAATCCACAAACAAAGTTACACCAAAAAACTTAATTTAAATAAAAATATTTTTAATAGATACTGTAATTCAAAAGTAATATTATGAATTATGAATATATGTTCTGGTGTGTAAAGGAATGGTCCCATAAAAATAAAATCATTGGTGAATCACTCGGCTATTCTAAATACTACTCAAAATTTTGCAACTTCAAAATCTCATTTTTGCCCTTACCAAAAATTTTCAGATTTGATTGAAAGGTTAATAGAAGTAACTTTCTATATTATTGACTAGCAGCCCGTCCCAGCTTTGCACGGGTGAATGAATTTCTAATTTCTTAAAGAAATTACATAGGCTATGTTCAGCGGTAATGTCTGCTTCTAATAGTAAAATAGTTTTCGAATCGGTCTAGTAGATTCGAGCCTAATAAATACAAACAAACAATCTTTCCTCCTTAGTAATATAGTGTAGTTTAAATTTACCGACTGCAGCTCCTTTTACCGGGTCCAATTGTACTTTTAAATCATACAGGAAACCATTGAAATACCTATATAAAATTTCAACCCAATCTCTGTAGCCATTTAAAACTTTGTGGAAAAATAGGTTCTAAGTACGGACTGATGATTTTTACTACCCTCTTTAAAAAGTAACCTTTGTTCATCAAGGATAATGCTGGCTTCCAATGGGAATGGAATTTTTATTATTGTTCAATACAAACAAACCAAAAATCAAATCTTTTTCCTTTATATACTTGATGTAACTTACTTTTAAAAAACTAAGACATTTGTTGCAAACATTCTGAATATTCTCATACATACATTACATATCTTCCCTGTGGTGGTCCGGGCTCCTTTGCAGAATAGACCATATGCCTCGTCACTAACACTGTGATATTTGACTACGTGGTAGAGTTTCATAGTGACTCACTCGGATTGGTACCACCGCCTTACTTATTCCTGCTGCCATAACATCATGACGTGTTCCGGTCTTGAGTGTAAGGCGCTACCTCTGCTCTATGATATTGGAAGGCAAACAAGCAGATGGATTACCTGATTGTAAGAAATTCATGCCGCATAGACACACTAAAAGTGGTAATGGTGCGTTGCTAACCTTAGGTCGGATTGTTAGGCCTCGAGCAAAAGTAATTTTATTGGCTACCTTATCCTCCCAACCGAAACACGCCAACGATAAGTGCTGACGTAATGGCGGCAGTAATAGTTAAGGAGTTGGTACCAATTCGGGCGAGTCACTGCAAAACTACCACCTAGCCCAATGTCACGGTGCTAGTAACAGTAAACCTATGCTCGCCTTTTACGAGCTGCTTGGCACAGGAAGACGGTGGTCTATTCTGCAAAGGAGCCCGAACCTACACGAGGAATTTAAAACAGAGTGCCCAATATTGAAAGCTTTCAATAACTCCCCACAAATACCTATCTACAATGTAGCTAATAAGCCTAAATAGCCATACATATCTCAAATCTCCTTTCCATTGAAAAAATCCACATCTTGTTTGGTAAGTAGACCACGTTTCGGAATTGTGATACCACTGACACATCTAACTTATAAGTCTGTTAGGAGTTAATCAATGCCTAGACACTGCAGTACCTAAAAATATGTTTATCACACAAATGCCTGCCCCAGTCGGAATCAAACCTGAGCATCGAAGAGGATTGGTATAAAACTAACAAGGTGACAAAGTTTTAAATTTTGTACATTTCAGGGTCAGCATTAAAGAGTCATCAGTGGCGAAACTAGGATCAGTATGTCGAAGAGTATACAGGATCTTTTCCCATGCATATTTCCATCACCGTGCAATATTTGATGCTTTTGAAAAAGAAACTCACTTGTGCAAAAGATTTACCTACTTTGTTACTAAATACTCAATAATTTCAAAGGAAATTTTAATATTACCCAAACTGGACGATGAAACACCAATCACACAAGTTGTGGGTGAATCTGAAGCCTAAATGCAATTGACATTCAAGTTTTGGCCAAACCTGGGTGTTTAAGCGGACAGGTTCAAACGACTCCATGTTTGTCATTCAATGTAGGTTCCTGTAGGCAATCCAACCAGAGCTTTGTGGATGATCAGTAGAGTTAGGAGCTTTATTTTTGTCTTGACCAACAAAGCGGTCAACTTAACATTACATTGGGTTATTTTGTAGTTTTGCTAGCAGCCTATTCGAGCTTCGCGCGGATGTACAAACTTCTATGTTATTACACAATATATAAACCTTCCTTTTGAATCACTTTGTCTATTAAAAAAACGCATCACAATCAAAATCCGTTGCGTAGTTTTAAAGATCGAAGTATACCTACATAGAGACAGCAACTTTGTTTTATAATATGTAATGATTGTAATATTTATCATTAGTGTTTTGAAATAAAAAAAATCCGAGATGCTAGTTTAGTATGTATCGTTGCATACGTCAGATGTATCACATCGTCGCAAGACGCGTACATCCCGCTTCGCCTTAGCTTTGGTTTGGCCGAACACTTGCGATTATGACAATGCATGTTTCCATTATTCGAGAGTACTGTTTGCGGTCAACATTTGACCAAGTTTTTGTACCCATCGGTGTTATTTTTCATACGCAGGCACAATACCTCTTAAATCATTGAGGTATTTATTTCATACTAACAAAAACTTAAAATAAATCACAAAAGTCCAGATTATTATTTTTTTTATCTTTTACTTTTTATCGTAAAAGAATAATGTCCAGGACATAATGTATAAACATTGAAAATTTAAATATTTAATTCTAAACATTCGTGCAGACCATTAAAACTCTAGATTATTAAGTTAGATTATTTTTTCTTTAAAAGTATGATTACATTTGTATACCTACTTGTACAATATAGTTAAAACTCTTATTGAGATGAATTTTTCTTTCTGGTTTTGAAATGTGTAGAATGTTGAGTGTCGTAATGTTGGTAATTTTTTTTGTAAAATATAACTTAATTAATCTTACGATCGAAACTGCCTTTTTTCATTTAATTACATATACAAAAATTAACGCTTAAAAATCTACTAAAGCTGCTAAATGACATGATTTTATTACACTTTTGTACCTATTTTAATCATCTAAGTTTAAACATACGTAAACATATTATAATCTCCACTAAGTATGTATTTGTATCTCATCTATTATACCTAGTACATACCTGTCTAGTTGCATATAGGTTAAAAGCTTTGAGTTTTTTACATAAAAGCAACGTGTTTCATTTGATACTTATTTTAAATGCGATCTCCTAATTTTATAAAATACACGATCCTTGTAAATACACTCTCTGAACCGGAAACGGCAAAAGTGAGCACTGATGTAATGGCAGCAGAAAAAGGCGGCGGTATTTACCAATCTCGGCGAGTTGTCAAGGATGGCGCACACTTGGGCGGGTCGCATTAGAGCGTGACGTAGCGCGATAATTCACTTTCATACATTATGTTTGCAGTAACGTACATAATGCCAAGGCGCATAGGCATAGATCCCGTGCGGCGTACAGTCACCAAAGAACAATGAATAAAATGATATTAATAATGTAAATAGAGGGCTTAGGCCGTTTTAATGTTAGTTTTGTACGACAACTATCAGAGACGCCACTTTCCATACTAGACGCTTTTAAAGTAGAGTTACTTATCGTCTTTTGTATACTCTACTCTATTCTTTGGTACTGAGAAAAAAAATCCAGCAATGCGATGAGCCCAGATCCAACACGCTCCGCTCCGTCAAAGGTGTGCGCTATTCTTAACTCGTAGGTATCTACAACCTGTAGTAGGTTAACATATACAAATATGAGCAGGAGGGAAACCAAGCCTACTTGTCAACATACCTTTTTAAACCTCATTGAAGCACTAAGTAGGGTTTCATGTTATTTTTTGCAATAATCGAATTTAAGCAACTTCGTAGTTTACAAGTCAGTACTCATGGCACAGGTTAATTCCAGCAAAAGCGAAATAAGCTCGTGGGATTTAAAAAGTTCACGAAAACAAATAACTAAGTAACCACACGTCTTGATGCGACACATACTACAGCAAGGCAAAAACCGATTAGGCACCTCGTGGATGCATGGTGTGTATGTAGGTAGTTTTCCTACTGTTCATAAGTGTACTGTGCTACTAGGAATTTCATTTAAATATAAATTCATGGGAGGCCATAGGTCATAGGGTACTTAAGTAAACTAAGCTGCATGAACTTTTTTATTACTGCAGTACAAATTAGGCTAAAATGTGTCTGATCCCATCGGTCGTTGTTTTACAACTGTTAAGGTATTGCTAACGGCAAATTAAATCATCTATTTAAGATAGGGCTACTTCAGATCAGATATAGGCATTGGGCACTTAGTCAGCCAGAAGAGCCAATCAGCGCACTCCCACGTGCCATGATTACTATGAAATATTGCGCTCTAAAGTAAATGTCTTAAGCGCCAAATCACTATTTTTGACACTGTAAAAGTAATTTGAAAAAAAATATAAAAACTGAAACAGTTATCTTTTAGGTATAATACTTATCTATGTTTATGTTAAATCTGGTGTCGATATTTTCAGAATTGAAGTAGACAATTGGGTTTTGCTTTCAAACAAGGGTTAACTTTTTGATTTTTTTCTATCGAGCAAAGTGAAATGAATCGTGTTTTGGAAACACTAGTCTTATAAAGCATATTAATGTTAATCTTGTGTAGTTTTGTCGCCAAGATCCATAATTGCTTTGTATGAAAAAAAAAACAGTATATTGCTGACGTATTTTAGCATACAAGGCCCCTTAAGTAAGTATCTTCACTCCCATATCCCTGAAGAGGTAGGCAGAGGCACAACCAGGGCACCCACAATTAGACGAAGATACTAAGTCCCACAATGCCACAAACGGTGGCAAGCTTATCGCTAACCGGGCTCTATCCAATCCCGGGCAACGTTATTTTTATAAGAAAATTGAAAATAGAGATTTCCTAAAATCTTTTTTTTGTTTCGCGACGCCGGATTGCTAGACTACAGAGGCGATGAACTATCATTATTTTTCAATAATTAATAAAAATATCTTAGCAACAAAACTCGAGTGGGCGTAGATAAATATCTACAGAAAGAAATCTATTTCATATCCATAAATTATGTAAGGATCTTCTTAGAAAGAAATCTTTGTTACATCCCATATTTTATAACTTTAAATAATATAAAATAATTTGAAGGGTAAAAATCAAAAGTTATTGGGTATTTTAAATTGTAAAGTAAAATATTTACCTCTGTGTTTTAATGTTAATTTAATCACAATTATTTATTTGACTATAACTCTAAGAGTTACCTTCACTTTCCTGGGTTATTTGTTTAAATCTCAGCTTCCTACTAGGTTAAATTTAAATTTAACCCAAGAACGTGCAAGCGGCACTTATAAAATAATAAATGTGAATGCATTCGAATTTGTTACTATAGTTTCACTTGTGACCCTTCTTTTACATTCCGTCAGGTGAGGTAAGAAGGAGGATTTTAATCTGTTATAATAAAAAAATGATGTTTTTGTATTTTTTGACACTTCAATAAAACTCCTTCAATGCCTAAATTATTCGCTTCGAAATTCAATATGAAGTACAGTAATTATTCGGTTGTATGACCCGTAACACAAACTTACCTACTTAGACCATGTTTTATCCATTCCTATGTTTGAAAGGTTTTTTTTACAAAACCGAATTTTAATGCACGCGGTTCCATACGGTAGCCTCAAATAGGTCTGTTATATCTGTCAGCAAGATAATATGTAACTGCAACCATACGTGACAGGTAGTTAACCTAAAACATCTGTGGAAATATAAGTAACGCCTAGTTACTTTTAGACAAACTACGACCCATTAATCATTATAATTACGAGTAACGGCTCGTTGATATCAGCAACGCGGGCGCCAAATCTCTTCAGGCGAAGTAGAGGTTGGGTACTTGATGGCATTTGACAAATTGTACATTATATTTGAAAAGATTCGTCTTTGAATCATTAACTATTTAGGTACCTTCTAAAATGTTGTCTACTATCTTTAGAAATTTTATACTTTACCTGCTAGGTAATTTGCGTCTTTCTATGAAAGTATCTGAAACGGTCCGTCGCACGTATGCTAATAATTTCAATATATTATGTACAGTCGACTAACTGTATGTAGTTGTATCAATAAAATATATTTTCCAAATTAAATATTCTATTCACACAGCGATTATAATCTTTGTAAGGAAATAAATAAACGGTGCCATTGAGAGTGTTTCGCTTTTAATTCTGATATTATAGTTACAATCTGTTAATTGTATATTCCTTTAATAAATCCTTTTATATTCAATCAACCTAATAACTAGGAAAAAAATATTTTTTAAAAGAAGTGGGTTTGTTAACGGTACCAAGTATTATCTATTGGTTTATTATCCTGGTGTATTTTTATTCCAATCATCATGGCCTGACCTGAAGGAAATGGTCAAACTGGTAGTTACTAGTGACAATAAAAAATTTAAAACATGAATGGTACTGACACTTTTAAGGATAGCGCCCACTGTTGACAGGGCGGTGTCGCGTCGGGGCGCATCGTATTACAAAGGAGACTGAGGCGGGCCCGGCCGCAAGGCATCGGCCAAAGAGTAGAGAAAAAAATTAGAAAGGCGACTCCACGTTAAAACCATCAAGCATGGAATGTGGCGCTTCTAGTAGTTGTTATACGAAACTTTACCATTAAATGCCATTTGTGCTCTATTCTTAATAGTGATATCGTGATCTTTGGTCACTGTAGGCTGCATCAGGGAATAGGCGCGGGGTGCTTAGCGGAAAAATCCGCACCAATGCGTCCCGGCACAGTGGGCGTTGCTCAATACAAAATGTATGAAAGCGATCTAGGCGGATTACTGGCTGGGATGCGCCACGTCCTAACAGGCGCTATCCTTTAGGATACACTATATTATTTTGTACATTATTGGTGTGCGATAAGTACCTACCTAATCTTATTGTGAAACACAACTAGCTACATAGTTTAAAATGTTTATCTCAAACCTCGATTAAAATGTACCAACACTTTTTTTAATAATAAACGTGTATTAAAATAGTGATGCTTATTTGTAGTTTTACCCTACCTGCTTGAGTATGTAGTGTGTACTTAACATCAGTTTTGACAGAATGACCCGAATTTTATAATATACATGCCTTTCATTTGAATAGTGTAGTCATATTTTATGGTCATAAAAAGCAGTTTTAATTGAGAAAACTGGACTAAACTCACTATTGTAATCTTGGTGTAGTAATAAGTAGAAAAGAAAAAGAAATGAGATCAATAGTGCCTAGTAGCCTATTACAATTCATAATCCTTGAATAGCTTCTATGTATAGGTACAGCTTCGGACAACTATGTAATAGGTATGTATATGTATGAAGCTGAATGTCTGAAGAATGTGTGTACATTCTAGTATTTCCTGCTGAAACAGGGAATAGGGCAAAGAAGTCGTCTATCACCTCTTAGGTCTATTTCTATGGTAAAATTAATATAAATCAGATCAGATGTTTTATATGACACTGAAATGAAACATAGAAACCTAACACACTTTCACAATTATAATAGTAGCAAAGGGGGCGTTCAAGTATTACGTAACGCAATTTGGGGGGAGAGGGGTCTCGTAAAACGTTACGATGCGTTACAGGGGCAGGAGGGGGTATTTCTTACAACGCGTTACGTAACTTAAATTAGGGAATTAAAACTCTTAAATTGGCAAACCTTTTCGTTTATATTTCAAGGGAAATCCCTAACTTATATTGTATTGATTATATTGTAACCGTACTGTCCCGTATACGCCAGCGTCAACATGGAACCTAACAGTTTCGATAAGGAAGAAGCTGTTGGGTACAGCGGACCGACACACATAACAATAAGGACCGGGAAACACACATCTCCCTCAGCGAACAGTGAACACCCATGCTTATGATTTCGAATCACTTTTATCAATATCGTCATTCAAACCCTTAATGATGACAGAATCGTACACCGTGAAGCCAGTGATCATCATCTTTGTAGATGGTGCGCCGGACGAAAACCCGCATAAAGGATAAAAATTATAACTTTTTACGACTTTAGAGTAAAAATGATAATTTGAGCGTAACGTAACGTTAAGAGAGGGGGAGGGGGTACAGAAATAAGTTACGGTGCGTTACAATGGGAGGAGGGGGGGGGGTCAAAAATCTTCAAATATTGCGTTATGTAATACTTGAACACTCCCAAAGATGGATTCACCAAGTGATATCAATGGAAACTTAAAAACTTGTACAAATTCATTTGCTTTGGCACCTATGAAATAATGGAATAGGATGAGCAGACTGAAGTAGAGAGTTGTATGTACATTTATATTATTTATTTGCCTAATTACAAACTTAAGATTAAGAAGTAGTACTTGATTGTGGCTTCTTTTGTTTGAAGGGTTTTTTGGGCTTGTAAGACTGGTTGTGTTTTGTGGTGTTGTTGCTTTGTTTTTGCCAGAACTGTTTGTTCTGAGCATTCTGATACCTGAAATAATTAATTTTGAAGTTAATTGTCATTGCCTAGTAAGGTTCATTGAAGAACTAATTTTAATAAGTATATTAACACAGACCCTAGTAAAGTAGAAGAAATGTTTTTTTTTTATTTGGCAAAGGTCAAATACCAAATGCCTGTCGTCATTTTTACAATGTGTTTTAACAAATCCATTTTCTGATATTTCATGGCTACTCTTTGTTAAATGCTTTCAAACTTTCTTGGTATATGTGCTTTTATCATAGTTTATAAGCTGAATTTTACGGTTACTTGGAAAATACAATAGGTAAGATTGTATATACATTTATTATATTATTGTAATATTCTATAATATTAGGGCATATGGCCTACATAAAACTTGGAGCAATTAAAATACTTATTTTGTTAGACCTAACAATTTGCATGGATCTTTGGATGCACTGAAAAATTCCAGCTTTTATAAAATGACAAATATCTTGCTGATAAGGGATTACAGTCTACTGCTGTAGTTATTCCTTTCTTACAAATAATTTTCATACCCAAGTTGCTCCATTTCAGATATTTCTTCCGAAGATAGCATAATGTGAATAACAGGAACTTGTCGTTTAACTACAATAGTCTCTAGACCATCTAACTTAGGCTCCCAAAACTCTTCAACACTGAAAACATAGTAATGTCATGTTATTGTACAGGGTTATACAAAATGAAGCTGTCAAAGATGCACTTTGCACTTTAAATAAACACTTTGGAAATAAGAGTGTTACTTATTACAAGCTAAAAGTATTGATACTTTTTGGTTGAATATAATTATTTGCAATTATGTCAAAGTAAAATCACCTTTTATATGTTAATTTAGTAACTTGATGTTGGATAGAAAATTGTCTTTTAAAAATTTCTGCACACGAAATAGCTTTCGGAATGGCAACCCCAATTGCAGTCCAAACTACAACTGTTGCAGATTTATCTTCAAATATGCCTGATGCATGGGATAGTAAATTAATCATTTTGCTTCCACCTTTGACCTGAAAACAATTTTAACATGAGATGTATAAAGTGAATGGGATGTGTATAAAGTAAAAACAGACATTTGTCTAAAGTTTTGTTAATAAGCAATGAATTAACTTTTTGAAATCCTGTGACCAGGATATTAAGCCTTTTACATTTGTAAATTAAGTGGCTACCTGACCCTTAAATTAGGATGTAAGTGGTTACCTGCTGAAATTATTGTGATAGAAAATGAGAAATTAATTAGGTTATTAGATTTCCAATAAATAAACTGAAGTTTTAGGTGTTTGTGAATGAGGCCGGTGTTATTAAATTGGTATGGGAATAGAAAGCTTTAGAAAATGCTATTTAAAATTAATAGAAAGATACAACTTCATCTTCCATAGTATGAGTACTTAGGTGACGTAGGGTTTCGTATTACGAAAATTACAAATTCTCATGTACGGTAACACCTATACTAGAGAAATATTTAAGGTTATTTTAGTTTTTACAGATTTGTCATTATTCCAACACTTAGTATCCGAATATTTTATGAAATATTTGAATTTTGGTATTTATTTGCCATTTATGAAACTTTTATTAACAAATTTGTACCTGCATCCATAGAAAATTATCAGGTATTCCTTTAATTGGTATTTTACTACGTTCCAATTCTTCTTCAACACACTTGCCTTTTGTATAATTTTCCATTTTAATAAAATAGTTTTGAAGTCTATGTAAGAAATTTGTAATCAAGGAATATAATTACACTTTAGCAAAGGCTTGTAATTTTTGCCTTGTTCTTTTTTAAAAAACCAAAGAGTAGGTATTGTAAAAAACTAAAACAAAACCATGTTTAGCAACAGCTGTTTTCATTATTATTTTTGCCCCTTTCTGGGGCCGGCTAAGACCTTTAGGCCATGCTGCCACATCTTCCGTAATAAATTCTGTTTCATATTAAAATTTTAAATTCATTTCTTCAGTTTCTTAACATATTGTCTTCCCCTTTTTAAAAGTCATTTCATTCACTAAGACAAAGCTTATTTGAGTCCTTCAATACGTCTTTAGTTTTAATTTCTTGAAGTTTACATATTATGTTTCTCCGTTTATTTGTTTTATAGTACGTCACATCCTTGAATTACAATTATTTTCACACAAATTATAAAACTAAAATTCTGAACACCAAAATCATCTTCTTTCATATTGGCGCCAAAACTTCTACGACAGTGCAAAAAGTATTTTTAATATTCTTTTTTTACCTCTATATTTTATAGTAGTCTTATATTATGTAATAAACCCATATCTTAATATTTCATGTCTTTTTCTAGTTTCGTCTTGAAATTTCTTTCTTGTTCAGGCCTCTGTCTCTTCTGTCGTGATAAAACTCTACAATAGTCTTTCACTAGTATATTTTATTTACTAAATCACATTTACACACAACTAAGTAATATTTACACTTTAATTAATTTACAAATTATACATTTTTACATAATATTACACATTTTTAGCTTAAAGATTGGAGGGAACCCTCGAAAAGCGCGCCTTCCCCCTCCGACCGTTCCCGCCAACCCTTTATTTTTTTATAGGTTTTAATTTTATACCAGTCGGGGAAAGGCAAAGGATCTGTGTCCATACAGCCACGTCTACCGTATTAATAAATCTTTTTCTTATTATATATTTTCAATTTATGTCTTCCGTATTAATTCTTTATTTCAGTCATTAGTCACTATTTACACAGTCATGTCTGGGTCTTGAGTAAAGCGGTGGTTTCGTTACACAAGCTCGTTTATGAGATTTGGCGGCAGCGAGGAAATTCACGATATACTCATTTCTTCATGATTATTTCATTAGTGCACTTTCACTGAACAAAATCAAACTAATTCCCACCTAAATTAACCAATTTTACTCATATTTTACACTAAATTCAATAATTGTGAAAAAATTAGGACCATCTTCATTCATGATGGCGCCAAAACTTTTTTTATAGGTTAATTTGCCTTTCTGGGGCCGGCTAAGACCTTTAGGTCATGTTGCCACGTCTTCCGTATTAATTAATTCTTAGGGGCCATCCATAAATAACGTCACGCGAATTTCAGAACTTTTCGACTCCTTCCCCCTCCTTGTCACAGGTTATCACATTTTTAGTACCCCGTCCCCCCTAATGTGACGTCACACATTTTTCAAACTAATATGCATGTATCTAAAATAATCAAAAGAAAACAGTTATTTTCATTTTTTTACGTATTTTTTTAAATAATAATCTTTAATAAAATCAACATATGAGAATATTAATGGTTACGACGCGCAACACAAACTAAACCGTAAGATTAAAACCTTAAACTTATCACTTTATCTTTTGAAATTTTCATAACAATTGTCTCATCGTAATTTAAAAAATATGAGTGATATCAATTGTTTGTCGATTCTAATGAACCTTTCTCGATTTGTGTCTCTGTAAATATTAAATTCCGAAAAAAAAAACTGTAAGAGTACACTAGTCTCAAGGAATTCCAAATCCGAATTCCTGGCTAGGAAACCGAATCCTGAAATCAGATGTCTGCGCCCGACTTAAAATTAATATTTTTTATACACGATCCACACTGCTCGTGGCCCAAATGGTATTTGAATTAGCCAAAAGTCGGATTGGGCTGATTTAAACCCTTACCATACAAAGCTCGTAAATTTTAGTATTTCATTTGCATTACAACATGGCTCTAGGAATCAAATGTTGTTACGGAAGACATAATCTTATAGCGAAAGTGTGAAATTATTATTAAATATAGATTAAGAATTATCTGTTCAAAGTTTTTTGTTCACATATAAATTTCGTGTTCTAGTATTTTATAAAGTGACGTCACAAGGCTTTAGATCCCCCCCTGCCCCTTGTCACATAATGTCACATTAAGATGATACCCTTCCCCCCCATTAAAGTGTGACGTAATTTATGGATGGCCCCTTATACAGTAAATTGTTACATGTCATTCGTATCAATTAATTCTTACACAGTCATTAGTCACTATTTATAAAGTCATGTCAGGGTCTGGAGTAAAGCGGTGGTCACTTTACACAAGCTCACTTTGGGAGATTTGGCGGCAGCGAGGAAATTCAAGATACACTAATTTCTTTATGATTATTTCATTTGTGCACTTTCACTGAACAAAATTAAACTAATTCCCACCTAAATTAACTAATTTTACTCATCATTTACACTAAATTCAATAATTGTAAAAAAAACTACCATCTTCATTCACGATGTCGCCAAAACCCTCATTATTTTTTTTTTGGGTTAATTTGCTCCTTTCTGGGGCCGGCTAAGACCTTCAGGCAATGCTGCCACGTCTTGCGTATTAATTAATTCTTATGCAGTCATTAGTCACATGTCTTCCGCATCAATTAATTCTTATACAGTCATTAGTCATTATTTACAAAGTCACGTCAGGGTCTTGAGTAAAGCGGAGGTCACTTTACACAAGCTCACTTTGTTAGATTTGGCGGCAGCGAGGAAATTCACGATACATTAATTTCTTAATGGTTATTTCATTTGTGCACTTTAACTGAACAAAATTAAACTAATTCCCACCTAAATTAAGTAATTTTACTCATAATTCACACTAAATTCAATAATTGTGACAAAATTACGACCATCTTAATTTACGATCGCGCCAAAACTCCCTCATTATTTTTAACTATTGGTTATTTTGGGCGGGATCAGGCTACTTTTAGGCCACGCTGCCATGTCTTACGTATTAACTATGTCTTTATTTCAGTCATCAGTCACTATTTACATTTTACAGTCATGTCAGGGTCTTGAGTAAAGCGATGGCTTCGTTTCTCAAGCTCATCTAGTGAACGGTGATCTAGTTGGCGGCAGCGGGAAAAATAAACGATACACTAGTTTCTTCAAAAACATTTCACTTGTGCACTTTATCTGAACAAAATTAAACTAATTCCCACCTATATTGACTGATTTTACTTATAATTTACACAAAATTCAATTATTACGAAAAAAATACGACCACCTTCTTTCACGATGGCGCCAAAACCATCTTGTGCAAAAAAGAGGCGGGACTTCCATATGTACATAGCAAACCCGAATTTTGTATGAAGTTTACTTAAATTGACACATGACACCTGACAGATAGGTATAACCCGTTTAATTTGAAAGTAAGTCTAAAGGCATTCAGATTTAAGACAACTAGTGTCATATGATTTAGGTGAATAAAAAACATAGCACACTTAATTCTTTTATTTTTTATATAGGTAAATGTTCTTGTGTTTTTTATTTTTTTTAATACTTTTTATTAGTAAATTTGCCCCGTTTCGGGCGTTGTAAATTCATTAGTCAACAGTCACTATATACAAAGTCATGCCAGGGTCTTGAGTAAAGCGGTGGTAACTTTACTCAAGCTCATTTAGTGAGATTTGGCGGCAACGAGGAAATACACGATTCACTAATAAATATGAATAATTAAAATAATCAAGCTACCTTAAACATTTAAAAATGTAAGTTGAGTTATTCAAGACTAAATGATCGTTTAATGAAGTTGGGCTGTTTTTAAGTATATTTATTTCTAGCGCTTCTAGGGAATTGATTTTTCTGCCTTTGTTACAAAAATGAAGAAATTCAAAGTTACATGTTGGGTCAAAAGTATGACCCTCGTCCAATAAATGCCTAGCAAAGGCAGAATCTCTTTTTTCCAAGACCCAGCTTCAAAGGTGCTTCCTTAACCAGTAGGGTTACTCTTGAATCTCGATATCATGCGAATTGGAAATTGGAATCGTATATGTCACTTTAGTTACTTTTGGACACAGTTCTAGCGGATTATTAATAATAAGTTACAAATGAATTCAACTTATCTGACAAAACAATTTATTGTCTACTATTAACAAAATGTTAATAATTAGTCAGTAAATTTCAATTGATATATCGGACAAGTGATCGTTCCATTTGTTACATTGATCCGTTATAGCTGAAATGCACTTTGTTTATATTACATGATTTAATATTGTAGGGAAAAAAAGAATATTACATCACAGTCTGATCACGGATACATTTTCTTCCATGTGTCCGTAGTTAGATTACGTCAGTCTGACCAAGGACACAAAAGAGTGGACGTGGTCAGATCAGTCTAACAATGCTATCTGACTACGGATACCTGCCCGTTTTTCTTATACAAACATGAATTAGAAGTCAGGTAGAGCCTCAGGTACATTCAATTGTTTCTCTACATTGCAGATTTCAAGTTAGTTAGTCAATTTATAGTGAGTAGGACCTATTGTCATGTCTGCAATTTTTTTAACTTTGTAGTTTATAGTCATAAGACTTGAAAAAAACACGGCAATCTCTAAAGTACACTTTACAAACTAAAACAAAACCTCTAAAAAATGTTAAAAAATTTTTATGTTGCTGTATCTGTACACTGAAAACATCTGTGTTCTGTTGCTAGTTTTTAGTCACCGGCGCCTATTTTTTAAAATAGGCGCCGGTAGAAATATAAATAAATAAATAAAATATAATAAATAGAATTCACCCTTCTCCAGTTTTATATATCATATGCCTATGGACTGCACTAAGGAATATAGAAGTTTGAAATGTCCATGTACTGTATTTATAATGTTCATCAGTACGATGTATGTTACTTCGACAGTACGGTATGACAAAATAGGTAGGCAATTTAAAGTGTTATGTAGTGTTTAAAATTTGTTCTATATTTTTGCAAGTGTCGCCGCGCGCACCCATTTCTACCCTCTCATTCACAGCACCACCTTCAAATTGATTTCGATTTGACCACAACCTTCAACCTATACATAGGCACGACTGCACTACGGAATATCGAAGTTTAAATGTCGATGTACTGTATTCATTATGTTCATCAGTGCGATGTACGTCACTTCGACAGTACGGTATGACGACGTATTGAGAATGTTCATAAAATCGACGTACGGAACTTCGAAATATCGCTATGTCGAAGTACTGAACTTCGTACGTTTAATTTCGATGTAGGTACATCGGGCAGAATTGTTTAGAACCAATGGTACAATTATATGTCGTAGCAAGAAATACATCTCAAAATAAAGTAATTTAACCTTAGCTCTTTCGAAAGCGATCGATCAGCGATCTCTCGAAATTCCGTACGTCGATTTTATGAACATTCTCAATACAATACGTTATCATACCGTACTGTCGAAGTGACGTACATCGCACTGATGAACATTATGAATACAGTACATCGACATTTCAAACTTCGATATTGCGTAGTGCAGTCGTGCCTATGTATAGGTAGAAGGTTGTGGTCAAATCGAAATCAATTTGAAGGTGGTGCTGTGAATGAGAGGGTAGAAATGGGTGCGCGCGGCGACACTTGCAAAAATATAGAACAAATTTTGAACATCACATAACACTTTAAATTGCCTACCGTAAAATGGGGTTATTTGGGAAACATGGGGCTCTTTAAAAAAAAATAAAAACAAGATTGTATCTTTATTTTTTTAATAAAACTGAACGCAACCATAGCGAGCTTTCGAAATATTGTCACAACGCTAGTGTTGATTTCAAATTAACCAATCAGAAAAGTTCTAACGATGCTATGACAGCAGTAAACGGTTTTTTTTACAAAAAGAAGTATTTTAGTGCAAAATCGAGAGCTGCAAACTTTTAGAAGTGTAACATTTTTCATAGACGCGATTGTTTTCATAAGTTTATAATTTTTTATTAATATTTTCCCCTTTATTAATCAGAAATAACATTTTAAATAGGAACAATAGTTTTTGTGTTATGGTGAATTATTGAACATGGGGCTTATTGGAACGCAAAATGGGATTATTTGGTTACTACTAAATAGCTCCTTTTCCAAATAACCCCTTAATTATTTAGTTTACAAGAACTGAATTATATTTAGTTTTTACTGTGATTACACTTCTACTGCATTTCCAAATTCACCATTACACAGTTTAAACGGTTATTTCAAATCTATATACCTGTTTTCCAGTACAAATCCAGTTGATTTTAATTAGCCCCACCTTATTCGGTTATTTGGAAAGTCTTAATTTTTTTCAAAAAAACACATAATTGCATTGCTTGTCATCACACAATCCTTTATATTTTGTATGAGTTTATGCATTATTATGACCGGTTGATAATTATAGTGACATAGGTACAAGAGTTGATAAAATTACAGCCATTTTATGTGAGTTTTTCTGCCAAATAGCCCCACTTTACGGAACCTATTTTGTAGGCAACTTAAAGTAAACTTATATGATAAATCAATCTTGCTACTTGAAGGATAATTATATGCAACCGATAATTTAGCAGCAGCCTTTTCTTCTCTATATTTTTTAGTTATGAACATTTTTTAATTGTACCTACCTTATTCGTTAAACAAATCTAAATGTCGGCAGATGTCTAACTGGGAAGAAGTTACCCACAGTAACAACCAGAAAAGGAGAAGCTACGACAAAAGTCACTAAAAGCATATGTCATAAGCTAGTTTAAAGTATTTTCACGCCAATATCATCGAAAAAATTGGCAGAAGCTCAACTAGCCACAACTAGTCGAAGACACTAACATGTTATGTGGCAAGCCTGTCGTCAACCGGGCACATATCCAACCCCGGAAAACGTAATTTCTATTAGAAAATGGATAATACATATTTTTAAATTTTTTTGTTGCCTGACCCGCGACCACAAGAAGTCGAGTAAATACGAGTATTAAGAGAAAACTCGACTGAAAAAAAAACATTATTTCCTACCTCCACTCATTTGTTGTCCCGATGCCTCCAGACGTCTAAATCCGACTCTAGATTTGCACTACTGTTTTCCATAATAATAATAATAATGTGTACTTATTGCGAACTGCATATTGCGCAAAAACATCGAACACAGATTTTTCCCTAAATTTTGCATCGACAATGGAATTTCGTGTTCGGAGTCAATGAAAATGTTACAGAAGGCTTATGGTGAATCGACTTTATCAAAAACCCGTGCTTATGAGTGGTGGAAAGCGTTTAAAAGCGTTCGAGGTGTGATGAAAGATTTGCCTTGCTCTGGTAGAGGTCATCAACGTCTGCAACAAAGGAAATTTAACCAACCTAACTAACATTTTCAAAAAATATTTCTGACTGAAGTTATGTAGTTTATATTGCTATTGAATTATTTATGTATTATGTGAAAAAATGAGCCTGATTAAAGGTCCCCGCACACATATCAACTCGGAAAGGGATCGTCACCGCATCGCCTCGAGCCGTTCTTTATTGTTTGTATGAAACTCCATACTGCAAGTTGTAACGCACATCCCACCGTCACGGTAAACAAATAGGCTGCCTTCACCGAAACGCGGCCACTCTCCTGGACGACTGGTTCAGGAAGAGGCGTATAGAAGTGAACCCCGATAAAAATGAAGCGGTGTACTTTAATCGAGGCATCACATCCAGCCAACGGATGAGACCCAGTCTTAACCCGGGTACCTTCAAAATGTTCGACAGAGCGATCTCCTGGGAAAATTAACAACAAAATACCTGGGAAAATTAACGACAAAAATATGTCGTTGGAACCGCATATTTCGCGTGTCACAAACAAAGCTAAGTTCGTACTTAGCCGTCTCTATTATTTAATTAATAAAAACAGTAAAATGTCACTTCGTAACAAAGTGACACTTTACAAAACATGTGTTCGACCTATATCAGCTTACGGTAGTCTAGCCTTCACACATACCTTCCCGACCCATCTCAAAAAGTTACAAGTAGTTCAGAATAGGTTTATGCGAACTGCCACCGCTCCGTGGTACGTTCGCAACGAGGACCTACATCGCGACCTAGATTTACCCACGATAGCGCAGCATTTCAAAGAACTATCGGAACGTTATACTTTGAAAAAACGGCTGCCCACCCGAACTCGTTGTTAGCACCCGCGTGTGACTACACACCGGCCGCAAACGTGCCCACCAATCATAGAAGACTCCGCCACATGTTATCGGATCCTCCGGACCCAATAACAGCGGCAAGCTCCCTTCCAATCCGAACACAAATTCACAAAACAACATCACACTACACCGTCGCCGCCGGTCTCGGCGACGAAGACGTCCCTTGAGCCGCCACTACTCCTCCATCAAGCCCATCCAATAACCAGAACGCAGTACTAAGTAGAGGTACGGTCTCCCGGAAGGCAGCCCTTGTTGCTGGCGTTGTATTGAGCAGTCCAATCCATTTAAATAATGATGTCACGGGCTGAGCACTCTGCTCGGCCCAAAATAGCCCGGTGAAGTTGTAAAAACAACAAATTAGCCATTTCAAAAGTTGCAAGACACACTAATCGGAATCGTAACGTAATCTCCGCGCCTCGGAACTGGCTCGGCGAGCCGTAAGCGCGGTGTCGTTTAGCCGTAGCCGAGCTGATGTACAGAAGCTGCTGATACTGTTTGGTTACGTGCTTACGTTAATTGACGCCTGGTTGACGGCAAAGCGAACGGCGATACGGTGACGATTCATTTGCGAATTGATATGTGTGCTGATACCTTAAGACGGGTAAAATATACTTACACATATAACATATTTAATCAATCTTCGTCAAGCGTCCTGGTTACTTGGGACTTGAGCCAAATCTCATTTTTTCATTGAAATGTCTTTTGTTCGAATAATAAATTTAATTTATTTTAAACTCAATGGCGTATAAATAAAACCAAATAAGGCCACTATCGAAACATGATAATAAATACATGATTAATGTTTTAACTGAAACGGACAAATATTATTAGTTTTTATGTAAAAAGCGGTTTAAGTATTTTATCTATATTTAAGATTTTCCTTTGTACCTACGCACCATTTATGAGACCAACTTACCGTCGATTATCAATTTTTAATATTAAAGTTCTTAATATTTACCTAAGTCAGCGAGTGATTCAGTAACGGCTGTATTCAGAGACGTCAATTAACATTTAATGTTACATTAATTGCCGCACTCACAGACGTCAATAAAATTATTGATCTATCATTAGGTCGCAATATTGTATATAAAATGTCGACTTAATGACCGACTAAAAGATTTTTTATAATATTAGAAGCCAAACAAGCAGACAGATGACCTGATGGTAAGGAATTCAGGCCGTCTAGAGACACCAAAGGTGGTAATGGTGCGGTGCCAACCTGAGACCGGAATGTTAGGCCTCGAGCAAAAGTAATTACCAGCTGTCATACCGGCCCAGTAAGACTGGGAAGATAATAATTGACATCTCTGAGTGCAGTCTTTAGTGTCTTCAGCTAGTCGCGGGTGCATATTTTAAGTGAAGAGACTTGTAGTGCTGTACTAATACTAGTACTAAGTAGTTTAAGTTTTAATCTATATATTTATATGTGATGCCAAAACTTTGGACCCCTTTTTACGAAAATTGCGAGGACGCAGGAGTATAAAATTTGGCACACTAATATTTTTCAATAATAATGCTTATAAAGTACATTAAATCAATAAATAAAACATTACCCACACTACCATGCATTTGACACACACAAACAAATATATTGATGATAACGATAAAAGATCACAGATGGCGCACTAAAAAGTTTGGAAACAAAGTAGTTGGTCTTGACAAATGAAGATGGCGTTCTTATCAACAAGATATCTAAAATTGATTATGGTCGAATTTTGACCAACGGGCGCCCACTAGTCTTGATTATGTAAAAAGTGAAACCGGCAGGCTATTAATATACTAATAAATTATAAGTGACTAGCAAAATAGTACAGACAGTTTAGAATAATTAGACGTTTTGCCAAGTGACGAAAATATCAAATACGTGTATTAAAACAGAAGGTGTCCTGGTTGTACCTCTACCTACTCTTTCGGAGATACGGGCATGAAGATAGTATTTGTGTATGTATGTTTCGGGCCTAATACATTAGATACGGGATTACACATCAAAAAGTTAGCGTAAATAAACTAACACAGGCGAGGAAAGGTTATCAGCAGATATATAAGACGCAATATATGTCATGGCTAATTAGTAGGAGTGTATTGAATAAGTTGAATAAGTTAAATATAAATTATCCATTTCTTTTAAATATGATACTTACCAAGATTTCGTTATTCCTGCTTTTAGTTTTGAAGTTAAGTGCTAGAAAAATTATCAGTATAGATGAAAGAGTGATATGTAGTATTAAAACAACGTGTTTCGATTGTCTGAGCCTATCTCAATGTTCCTGGTGTCCAGTCGAGAGGAAATGCTATTCAGGAAGTTTGCCAGAATATAAGGATTATTGCCCTAAGGACAAAGTTGACCATATTGATTATGGATGTGAGTTTGTTATATTTTACAATATTTCATAGCTACTAACTCAATTTACAAGTTTTAAGAATCTGTTTCGATGGATTAATATTCTCCTCCCATCTACTTATGTACCGGAATAATGAGTAGCAGCACGTAGATTAGTAGTTGGCCCAGTGCGTAGCACATAAATATAAATTTTGCTCAAATTTTAGTTAGCCTTGAAGAAAATGCAATATGCGCATGTGGAAATGATACGAGTATTATGAAACAAATAGAAAAAATGCTGAGATTGAATTGCAAAGCTCGTGAAGAAGATGAAGAATGTTCTGGTCGTGGAAAATGTGTATGTGGAAGATGTCTCTGTGATCCAAACCCGGATCCTGATAATCCAACCAAGGTATTTATTATATATATAGGAAAAAATAGATGGTTTGTGGAAATAGTTACCAACGGAGGTTTTAATAGCGCAAGTAAAGCTGCCTTCTGGCAGTTGGTTTCTACCAACTTTAATTTCATTACCAAATGAAGATTCGATAATTATATTTTCGAAAGGCAAGTCACAACTTCGAATTATATACAATTTTGAAGTTATACTTCTTTTGGCGCGTTAGGAAAAAATTATGAGGGTAAATTTTTACGATGCGCGCGCACACCGTCACGAAAAACCGACATGATGAAGTATGCTATGAAGTTAGCTATAGATAACATTTTAGTTTTTAAAAAGATTTTTATCTTATTACGCCGAAGAAGTATAACTTCTAACGCGTGTACATAAGTACACACACACTTTTTTATTTATTTAGATCTGTCTTATTTTACTTGATTAACTCAAGAAATAATAGATACATTTTCATATACCTCGACTCACTCGTCGATTGATAAAGTTTGGATGGGACCACCCCAAAATCAGACACTCTTAGAGGCCTTATCAGGGCACTCACGAATAACCGGAGACATGAAGTCCCACTATGTGATAGGGGGCTAACCAGGCACATATCCAAACCCGGGAAATGCTATTTTTAATAAAAACTTGAGAAAAAGACACATTTTATTTTTGAGGTCCGACCCGGGGATTGAACCCAGGACCTTATGAAGTATAGTCCGTACCTGACCGCTAGACCATCCAGTCTACAAAATTATTTTTAAAAAATATGTAAGAGTTTATATGCCTAGATACCGTCAAAAATATTTAATTATACTTATTTAAAAACTAGCCGACCCGGTGAAGTTTGTATCGTCTGAAATGAACAGCTAGTAATGTCATGTATTGGGAAAATTTTACTGGTTTTTCTATTTTCCTAAATCAGATGAATATTTGATTAACCATACAAACTATCTCTGTCAGGTAGGTTTAGGTACTCATTTAAAAAATGGGGCCTATCGTTTTAGATCTTCAAGCATCTTAAATCAAAGTTTGTGAAATTATATAAGATGACTGGTATTGTATCAATTTAAAAAAAATATCGCCTCTGTGGTCTAGCGGTCCGAGTGTTGGACTTGACTGCATGAGGTCCCGGGTTCGAATCCTGGGTCGGCCAACAAAAAGAAAATTGGATTTTTCTAATTTTCTAATAAAAAAAAATGTTAGTCGGGATTGGAATTGTGCCCGGTTGGCGATAGGCTTGCCACCTATCACATTGTGGGACTTAGTATCTTCGGCTAGTCGTGGGTGCCTTGGTTGTACCTCTGCCTACCTCTTCGGAGATATGGGCGTGAAGATACTTAAAAAAAAGTCCAAATCTAGCAATCTGTAGATGGTAGATAGGTAGGTACGTTTAAATGTTGCGGCGCATTCCGTATAGCAGGTCATAAAGTACCGTGTTGGTCCGGGCTCTTTTGCAGAATAGATCATCTGCCTTCCTGCCAGACAGCTGGTAAAAGGCGAGCATAGGCTTATTGTCACTAACACCGTGACATCTGACTAGGTAGTAGAGTTTCGCAGCGACTCACTCGGATTGGTACCACCGCTTCACCTATTCCTGCCGCCATAACGTCGTGACGTGTTCCGGTTTGGAGGGTAAGGTAGCCGGTTAACTTTATTTTGCTCGAGGCCTAACATCGCGGCCTCAGGTTGGCAACGCACTATTACCACCTTTGGTGTCTCTAGGCGGCGTAAATTTCTTACCATCAGGAAATCCGTCTGTTTGTATGCCTTCCAATATCATAAAAAAACTTACTTATTATTAAGAGTTGTTATGTCTTTAATTTACGAAATATAAAATTTGGAAACTTGAGTTGTAAAAATTTTAAAGTCAAACAATAAATAAAATTGAACTCAGCATTTTTTAATTTTAACCAACTTTACATTTTGTCTTTTATCACCTTTAGTATAGTACCTAGTACGCTTCGGCTATATTCGTCTAGCTTCGGAAATCCGAATGTATCCCGTGTATGCCGAAGATATCTATATATAGAGTTGTTATTATATAATTAATAATTTTGCTTAAATTTAGATTAGGTCAGCCATTTCAATGTCATACATATAGTATAAAACAAAGTCGCTTCCTCTGTCCCTATGTCCCTTTGTATGCTTAAATCTTTAAAACTACTTAACGGATTTTGATGCGGTTTTTTTTAATACATAATCTGATTGAAGAGGAAGGTTTATATGTATATTGCATACCCATGCGAAGCCGGGGCAGGCCGCTAGTAGAAGTATAAAGTGTTAAAAGAGCAAAGTAATAGTGTAAAGCCGAAGCGCATAATTTTTACATAGTAGTACTATACCCCTTTAGCAAACGAGATAAAAAATTGTTTGCAACTTTTCTCGGAACATAGAATACCCAGTCGTCAGCCAAATTTCGTCACCACCAAACAAATTTCGGCACAGCGGAATATGCAGGAACGTTTAGTTAATAAAAATGAAATACCCCTTCCTCACAGAGGCAGAATATTCTATGGAGGACTAATTTTTAAATTAGGAATAATATTAAGGACAAAGAAAACAATAACACATTAATTTATCCCATACAAACTGTTACTACCAGTCAGTATCAGAGGAAACGAAGTATTTAGGGTATTTATATTGGGTATTATATTATGTATTTTGTACATTTTAAACTTATTGTAAAGTAAGTATTTTTTTAGGTTATAACTGGCGATTTCTGTGAATATGATAACTTTTCCTGCGATGGGCCGAAATGTAACGAAGGGCCTTACTACATCCACGATGTGGACACCAACGAAGAAAATATCGATAACGTTGAAATGTCGGAACTTCTCGGCATGACTAATAATAATTAGCAAGAGTAGATTAGTATTTTAGTAATAAGCGTAATTAAGATGTAACATGTAAGGTTTTATAAAGCACTATAAAGCGATACAGACATTGAATATATTAATAGTGTAATATTAAAATGTTTTTTTTTATAAATTTATTGCTTAAACAGAAAAACAAACAAGTATAGATATTGAGTAGGATTGAAAGAAAGTGTTGGTATAAGATAAGGTAAGCCGCGTCAGTTTGGACTTGTAGGAAAAATTGCTGATAAAAGATTAATAAAACATATAGACTGCGAATTGTAGCCTGCAGGTACCCAGGGAAACCTAGGTTAACATTCTCCGACCAATTCCGGGGTGTTGTTAAGGGTGGTATTAAGAGACCCCGAAAACGGTATGTTAACATATAATAAGTAATGAACATGATAGATGTAGGAAATAATGATGACTAGCTGAAGGAATAGCTGTAGGAATCTCAAGAATCTGGCACTTTAAACACTTGAATCCGCAAGGAACTAGGCATGTATTTACAAAACCATTCTTTCTGGTTCCTACTAAAGGCAAAAGGCAAAATTCGTCTACAATGCATAATTTTGCTGAAAAAAATTAAAGTAAAATTGACTGGAGTTTTGGCGCCATCGAGAAAAAAGATGGTCAAAGTTTTTTTCATAATTTTTGAATTTAGTGTTTATATTAAGTGAAATTAGTCAATTTTGGTGGCATTTTGTACAATTTTGTTCCTCGTGCCGCCAAATCTCACTTGAGAGCTTGATTAATGATGCCACTGCTTGACCCTGACATGACTTATTGCCGACATATGACTTATAACTAATTAAAATTGAAATCCGATTTTGGTAAATTTGATTCAAATTTCTACTTGACTAATGGCAAAATACTAACGTAAATGCCAAAACCTAAAGAAAGAAAGGAAAGAAAAGATATTGACTGAGAATTAATACAATTTTCGACTATTCCTCTGGATTGGGATCATTGTTTTGCCTAATCTTAACGCCAAAATATTGATACTCGTCATTTCGTCTCTGTTCTAATTAAGGTGGCCAGCACACTTTATTTTATTACAATTTCCACGCCCTTGTTGGAATTAAACTATCTTTTACTTAAAATAGCGGAGTCAATGCCCAGTTACCTTCATAATCGAAATTTGACCGCCTCGTTGGTCGAGTGGCTAGCATACTCGCCTAACTGCATCGACGTATCGCGAGACTTGGGTTCGATTCCCGACGGGGGCAGGCATTTGTGTGATGTCTGCATTTCCGGGTCTGAGTGTGTATGAAATGTATTCTGGTATCTATTTAAGTATTTTTTATGTAATAGTATCGTTGACTAATACCCATAACACAAGCATATAATTTGCTTACTTTCGGGTTAGATTCAATTTGTGTAACTTGTCCATAAAAAAATGCCCAGTTACCTTCATAATAGCACAAAGGCGGATTTTCGTAAAAAATTCTGATTTAGGTTCTGCGAGGGCTATTCTACAAAGTTATAGAGTATAACGTTGGTTGCTTTTACCAGTTCTTGGGGGTGGAACTTTTACTTAAAATAGAGCACGGCAATCGTCAGATTGATTTATTTCAAAAAACTTTTCTGCTATAAAGTCTATTCAATTTTTGACTTATTCGCTGGTGAAAGTTTCAAACCTATAAACCAATTTTCTAAACAATAAAAGTACACCCTCAAGTGATTTTTCGCGAATGATTAAAAAAAAGTACGTATTTTTTTAATGATTGATAAAACCTGAATATATCATATAAGAAAACATTTTTTGAAAAAAAAATAATCTGTTGAAGTTAGGTTCAGGTGCATGTTTTTTAAATTCCAATTCATGCTCTTCTAACTTAGAAGACGTCTGTTGTGCAGTATGTGATTTAGCATTGTCGTGAAGCAGCAGTAGCGTAAGTTGAGATGTAATTTCAAAATTGTATGTTGTAAGTTAAATGTTGAGATGTAATTCACTGTATTTGGATTTTGGAATTCGAAAACTAATCCAAATTAGATTTTTTTCATTTTATGATCTTGTGGATACCTGATATAAAAGACATATATATCAAATTAAATTGTTTTTATTCATTCGAGTAACACCCACCTGAACTACAGAATACATACATACATACATATCTTCACGCCACGTCCCTTACGGGGTAGGCAGAGAGTATAGAACTACAGAATATCGTTGAAATACTGTAAACAACTTAGTTATAAAATTGTCCCAGCCTTTTGAAAGTTTTTTGACATACTGACCCCAACATAGCCTATCGGAACCAGTCTTGAATTTATATCACCCAGATAACCACCTAATGCACTTAAAAGAGTTCAATAAAATCGACTCAACTATTTATGAGTTATTCAATGACAAATAAAAGAGCCCTCTACCGCAGAAGTTCTGTTTTCCATCGTGTTGGTCCGGGTCCACTGACTAAAATAGATCACCTGCCCCTCTGCCAGGCACCTCGTAAGAAGCGAGTACAGGAAAAACAGGTAATTTTCAGTAAGATCACTGGTGTTACAGTGGTGTGCAGCAACTTCCCTGGTTAGTTATCCACCGTCTTACCTATTCCTGCCGCTATAATGACAGTGTCACATTCCGATTCGGAGGGTAGGGAAGCCACTAGATTTGCACAATAGGCCTTACAATCCGACCATAGGACAACGCACATGTAACATCAACGGTGTCTATAGGCCATCTGATAACCATCTGTTGCCATTTAGAGAGCCGCTTGTTCGCTGACTTCTCACATGAAAAAGAGTAACTATCCAGAGGCCAACTCAGAAGTACACAGAGTAAGAAGTTTTTTATTGTTTCCGTCAATGCTTAAATTTATCGATAAAATACATAAATACCTATATACAATACCGGTATCCTATTCGGGATAAATAAATAAAAATATCGATAAAATAGATTTGCACATTAGTCCATCACTAGCTGTATGCAAACGAAAGTGATAGCTTAAAAATCACATGTGTAAGAAAGGAATATAACCACGCATCTAACAATGACTGACCAGTATATGATGAACTCCGATAAACATCAAATAATTCAAAATGTAATTATGAATGTTATTATTTTTAATTAACCTACGGAAAGATGTACCATCTTTTCGATAATTTGAAGTGCGGCTGTCTTTAACGTACCTACCATTTAATTGAACAAACAGTCATTTTATATCTATTTTTTTATTTTAATACAATAACGCTACAATGTTCATAGGTCACAAACCTGGTCGATACTGCTCATATCTTTTTAAGTAATAAGCTACATTAGAACAATTACACTTATGTGTTGACTGAACCGTGTTGCCTTATATGCGGCACGGTAATATTATCTATACAGTATTCTAACTTCATATAAAGCAGCCTTTCCCAAAGTGGGCGATAAAGCCCCCTTGTGGGCGCTGGAAGCCTAGAGGGGGGCGGTATAAATCTTGAAAAAAATGTTTTTTTTAAACTAGGCGCAACAAATATGTTATTGAGGTTATTGACAAGAAAAAAACGAGGGGGGGGGCGCTACAAAACAACTGATTTTCAAAGTGGGCGTTACATGAAATAAGTTTGGGAACCTCTGATATAAAGGGACGACGCGCGAGCTATACCTACGCGTTCGGATCAGGGCATGCACGCGGCATGCTACAGACTACAATAGCGAGTGTGCCGCAGTGACGAACGTACGGTGTGCTGGTTTTCAATCAGTAACTGCGGGAATTTTTACTCGAAATAGCACAAGTAGCTATTTAACATGACAAGTAGAATATATTGTACTGTTTTTGGTTGCATGAATTCCTCAATAACGCACCCAGAGATAGCTTTTTAGATTATAGATTATTTTTATTATTTAAGGTACCGGGACTATAGTAAGAATACTTCGCAAACTTTTTAATTGTACCCAGCGACGATGTCGTGAAATACATAGATAAAATGGAGGCTATATTCCAAACCTCACTTAAAACTAAACATATAAATTGTAAAGTAGCTTCAGGTATCTATAATCAAGTAAAATATATTCCTTTTTCGCCTCCTTGTCTATGTTTCCCAAAACAATTTTACATCACACTTTATATTCGAATGCGGATTTTTTATACACTCAAATATAATAACAAAAAATTTCGTACATCTCAGTTAAGGCACAAATATTTTTCGGTCGCAAATTTATAACACCGATTTGTAATAAAGTCACATACATAATCATGGTTTTTTAATTAAATCTGTCAATCAAAAAAAACACTTGCATTTTTATTGCACACTTTCTATTCAACTCACAAAGTATTTTAGTAATCATATTAATATTTTAAATTGTTACTAAGTGTTTTACTAATTGTTACCTATCTGTGCTAATAAATAAAAGTAATAAATTTACAATCTCAAAACTACATAGGTAGGTAACTGTTGGTAGGCGACAGAGACAGCCCTATCTCATGCTTACGTAGTAGGCACTTATTTCAAGGACACGGCCGAGTTACAATACTGTATAGATAATATTACCGTGTATGCGGCGTCTATTGGGATGTATGGTCGATGATATTAGACAAACGAAAATGACGAGTATCAATATTTTTTGACGTAAAGAATAGGTAAGGCGATTGATACATAACTGTGTTAATTCTCAGCCAATGTTATTGCTATAGTAATCTAAATTGATTATTCCACTAGCAAGCGAAGGACTGATTGTATGACAACGTAAAAATGACGTGAAACGACATATATCCTATTAATATTATAAATGCGAAAGTTTGTAAGTATGGATGTATGGATGTTTGTTACTCTTTCACGCTCGAATGGCTGAACAGAATTGTCTGAAATTTGGAAGACAGATAGATTGTGACCTGGATTAACATATAAGCTATTTTTAATCCCGATCGCACACCGGGTTTCTGTGAAAACGCGGGCGAAGCCGCAGGTAGCAGCTAGTACATAATAAAAATAAGTTACCGTGTTAAAACTTAGACTATTAAATAAAAATAGAATGACCTCAGTAACTAATCATATTACCTACATTGTAACTAGCAAATTATCGAAATCAAACATGTATTCGCAATTTCGAATAATTCGATAAAAAACCTTAAAATATAGTTGTAGGTAATATTACAAGCAAGGTAGGTAAGTTAAATAGTAATTTGAGAAAGTATAAATTGGATTTTCGTAATAAATATAAAAAATAATTATTATTAAATTTACTACGTGCATATTTATAAAAATTTGAAAGACATCGATTACTAAGTAACACACATTGCAATAGTATCTACATCACTAAATAAAGTAATTTTATTTTACTTGGTTATGCTTTTAATAATGAATCTTTGTTTAAAATAAATACCATGGTAATGGATGCAGCAGATAAACCTACAATAATGGAAAAGTAATAAAAATAGTATTTTCGTCATAAAACTAAATTAGAATAGATAAGAATTAAATCTTATTTCTTTGATACCTACTTCCAGTCCCCGACTGATCATACGATAGCTGGGCTCGAGTCCAATCACCGACGGGGACAAGCATAAGTGATACAATTTCTTAAAATTACTCAATCTATCCATTATATGAAGTAATGAAGTACCTACTTTATTTTAATTAAAAAAATTACATCCTCTGAATAGGGTGACATCCAACCTCAAAGTAAAAGCAACCAAAGGCACTTCCAACTTTAAAGTTGCTCTGCAGAACCTAAACAATTTTTTTTTGCGAAAATCCTTGCTGTTTCTAAAAAGTATTAATTATGCATTAGGTATGTTAACACATATGTATAGCCGAATTTCTTACCCAAATATTGGTCTACTTCACAAAAGTATTTGATATGAAAAGTTTGTCAAAGATGAAGGCTTTACCTCCAAACAGTTACCTAGAAGCACTACGGCAACACTACTCACAAGTAAATTCGAGCGAAGAATAATAAAAGGATCGAATGATACCAACAAAAGAACTAGTTTATTATGATATGTAGTTAATTATATTTTACCAGAAGCGAACTGTGGTCATTGAAATTATTTTGCTCGGGTTCCCGTTTTGATATCGGGGTAAAAGTGCCTTCACGCCTGTATTCCTCAGATAGGCAGAGGCACAACCAGGGCATAAAACACATAAAAAATTAATAAATTAAAATAAAAATAACTTTCTTAGAACAAGCTTTTATTTAAATGATATAAAAAGAAAAAAATACTTTTTTTTCTTTAAAAATATTAACTATGAACTTACAACCTCATTTACACAACCCATAAAAGCTTGTCGCGCGATTTTCTTGCGTAAATAAACTTATAGGACGTAGGTACTACTTATTGATTTTTGTAAAAATCTGCTAGGTTTAAATTAATAAAATTTCAATTTAATTAAATATTGATCATTGCTACAAACTTTTATGGTCATATAAGTTGTGTATGTGTGGCTTTAAGTTCATAGTTAATATTTTTAAAGCAAAATATATTTTTTTAGAGCACTTAAATAAAAGCTTGTTCTAAGAAAGTTTTTTTATTTTAATTTATTTTGTGCTTTTTAGTTATCGCTGGTTAAATGGCTGGCGTTTCTTAGTCTGTTCATCTCATTCCAGGCATAATTATTGCAAGGTCGTTTGCCGGTTAATTTCCAACAATCCCGTTCTTCAACAAGGTGACTTTCTTATTATCTTACCATACTTGTCGAGCATGCCAGAGCTCCGTTTTTTTCATGACATTGAAAGGAAAACAAGCAGACGGATTTCCTGATGTTAAGAAATTCACGCTACTTAGAGACACCAAAGGTGATAATTGGGCGTTGCAAACCTTAGGCCGGGTTGTAAGGCCCCAAGCATAAGTAAGTTTACCGGCTACCCTAAACACCGAACCGGAACACGTCAACGGTAAGCGCTGATATTATGGCGGTTAGAAAAGATACCTACCAACCAAGGTAGTACCAATCCGGGCGAGTCGCTGCTAAACTTTTCCACCTAGTCAGATGGCACGGTGTTTGTAACGGTAAGTCTGTGATCGCCTTTTGCGAGCTGCCTGGCACAGGAAGGCAGATGGTCTATTCTGCAAAGGCGCTCGGACCAACATAGGGAAAACCGTTTTTTAAGAGTAAAAGCTAATATAGGTACAACAGGGTTCGCTCAGGTACCTTGAGGTGGTACGTTTGTGATATCATGTTAAGCCCCGATGTCACTCAGCCCTCGGTACGGCCTCACCATGACTTGGGTGTTTGGAAGAATGCGCCACTTATTTCAGGTTATGGCTTATTTCAGCCTGATGAAATATAGGTCCGGGTTTGATTTTGGTGTTGTCCTTTTCCTAAAAAGGTTGCAGATCAATGCTGATGACGACCATCCTTCCAAATTACACAAATCAAAGTGAACCAATCAAAGTTACTGGCTTCAAAAATGTTTAAAAAATATTTTCTCTGCAATCCCTTTCATTTTGGGAAAGCACAAAAAATTCAATTGTGCATCATAATGGATTTAAATTTTAAAGTGATGTCACATTATTTTCTTATTATTTTCGGCAAAGCACTTTCATTTCATACCCATATTGTAGAAATGCAATAAAAATAACTATTCCTCTATTTTGGGGGGTCCGCCATATTGAATTTAGAATGACCTCACATTATTTTTCGAGTTGCTCTCAACAAGAACTTTCGTATGACACCCATATTGTAGAAGTGCAATAAAATAACTATTCCATCATCTTGGATGATCCGCCATATTATTGGATTTAGAATGACGTCACATTATTTTTCGAGTTGCTCTCATCAAGCCCTTTCGTATGATACCCATATTGTAGAAGTGCAATAAAATAACTATTCCATCATCTTGGATGATCCGCCATATTTGATTTAGAATGACGTCACATTATTTTTCGAGTTGCCCTTTCGTATGACACCAACAATGTAAAAGTGCATTGAAAATAACTAGGTATTGCGCCATCTTGAATGGTCCGCCATATTGAATTTACAATGACGTCACGTATTTTATCGTGCATTGTCATCCAAACTAAACGTGTATACAAAATTTCAGCTCAATCGGTTGAAGATATCTGCTTCAAAATTGAGTTCAGAGACACCACCCGAACTAACATACATACATTGCAGGTAAAATAAAAGCTTTTAAAAAATATACAATATCATCGCCTCATTGCAACGTGAAATAAGGACAAACTTACAAGCACTCTTTCGCATTTATGAATACTAGAGGTAGCCCAGTGGAAGAAATTTGACCAAAATACATTTTAATTATAATTTTGTACGCAAAAAAATTACGATTCTAACGAATTTTGGTTTATCTATTATGGTACGTTTTCTCATTCGACTCCATATCTACTCTTAAGTTAAAATATATTCGATCCGTAAATAGCGTACCTACTTGGCTGCTCAATCATTCTCTGATTTGACTAAGTACCTATGTATATATGAGAAAACATACCATAATATTGAAAATCAAAAGTCGTCAAAGTCACGACAGTTTAGTGTGGATATATTTTATTAGATGTAGAACATTGTCTAAAAATTTTAACACATCTTTCTGAAGAACCTTGTACATATATAGAAACCATTATAATTTCAAGGGGTAGCTATATTATTCACTTATATTTTTCTGAATTTCTATACAAGTTCAGCAGGCTATAAATTGATCAGAGCCTTAGAGAATTATTAGGAAGCGTTCAAGCGCTGAGGCTTGGTTCAATTAAGAAATTGATATGAGCCGAGCGTCTGTCGGGGATGGCTCATCGTTCTTGAGTGGTGCCCGTTATGGTTACGCGAAATTAGATTTCAAGGAGTCTATTTTCTTTCCTACTGGTATTTATTGTGTTTTTATAAGACGAAATTTTTTGTCTAGTTGAGGATTCTTTTCAAAAAGCAAGCAGAAGTTTCTTCCGACGGGAATACCAACTTAAAAGACTTAGATGAAAATTCAAGGGTATTTTTAATATTCGTAGAAAAGGAAGGTGTTTAAGTAGAGAAATATATTGATAGTTATAAAAATAGACGACGAGTATGTAGCAAACAAACTTTACCGACAATTAAGCTGTCTAAACCAGAATCATAGAAAAACTCTTCATTCTCTGAGACCAGGGGGCTGATTAGATATCTTTTTAGTGATGATCATTGGTCAAGTGGTTGGATCAAGTGTACATCAAATAGCTGTCAAGTGACTTGTTTTATATTTGCTATCTCCAGTGACCAACAGAAATACAATAGAGATAGCAAACACAATTTATGACGTCTGGGGGCTGATATTATGTATCTTTTTAGTTATGATAACTGGGTAAAGTGTACATCAAATAGCTGTCAAATGACGAGTTTCATATTTGCTATCTCTAGTGACCAACAGAAATACAATAGAGACAGCAAACACAAATGACGTCATTTGATAGCTATTTGATGTGCACCTTACCCAGTGATCATAACTAAAGGGATACGTAATCAGCCCCCTGAATATAATAATTGTAATTTGTAAGTATTTCAGTTGCAGCTAAAATAGATAAAGATCAATGGTACCAAAGTAGGCGAGACGTAGGCTGAGACTTATACCTAAGTCGCTTAATTTTTGTTTTTTTTTTACTTTTGTACAAGGTATTAGTTTCGCCGATACAGAAAAAATATTAGTAATTACATTAGTATCATAATTCACACCATTTCTAAGCATTAACTTATCGCAGTAATTATCGAATTTTTAGGTCCAAAGTGATAAAAACGCTTGAAATTGTGCAAGTGAATCTTATTAAAGTAAACGGATTTCACTGAGTACCGATGACGGAACTTATAGGAATCTACCTTCTAGTCTGCCTTACTTAATTAATATTTAATAATTTTCCCAATCACCTTACCTATTCCTTCCATCATTATGACAGTGTTTGGTACAATGTTCCAGTCCGGAGGGTACGGTAGACAGTAGATTTCACAGACGCACCATAACATCAATGATCTCTATAGTTTACTTTGTATCTAGCGGAAGACTGTTTTGTTTTTTTATGATATTGGAAGGCGAACAAGCAGACGGATTTCCTGATAAAATGAAATTCACGCCGCCTAGAGACACCAAAGGTGGTAATGGTGCGTTGCCAACCTGAGGCCGGGATGTTAGGCCTCGAGCAAAAGTAAGTTTACCGGCTACCTTACTCTCCGAACCAGAACACGTCACGTCAATTGGACGTTATGGTGTCAGGAATAGGTAAGGCGGTGGTACCAATCTGGGCGAGTGGCTGCGAAGCTAAAGGGATGTCACGGTGTTAGTGACGGTAAGCTTATGCTGGCCTTTTACGAGCTGCCTGGCAGAAAGGCAGGTGGCCTTTTCTGCAAAAGAGCCCGAACCAACATAGGGGAACTCATCATTCATTATCATCCTCATTGTATCATGAACTTTGTGCTAAATAAGAAAAACCTAACATGTTTTTTTTTAATACTAATACCTCCGGCGCAGATGCCACAGTTTTTGTTTTTCTAGTTCGATTTTCGTTCATTCCATTTCCATCATTAATGCTTCTCGAACTTTTTTACAGCATACTTTTTCTTTCTCTGTCGCATCACGCATACATTCAGTACGGATGGGACTTCCGTCTATCTATCTATTTTATTTATTTTGTAGGGTAAATGATTTTTTCATTAGTTACTTTATTTACAGATTTCGACTATTGCTACTTTGTTGTTACATAACTTATAAAATATTTGTTCCTATTACTACTAAGCTTTGTGAAAATATTCAATCATATTTTGCAAAACATAGTTTACTTACATTATTTATTTCTTTTATTAAATGAAAGTGAAGTGCTATCTTTGTGGCTTCACAAATAGCAAGGAGCTCCGCCTGGAAAACAGTGCAGTATGATGGCAGACTAAGTTTGACGGTTTTCGTTTCGGTCTCGCTATTCCATAAGGATAAAGAGGCTCCAACCTTGCCGTCAATCTTACTGCCATCGGTAAAAAAGCGTAGCTCAAATTGTTGGCTTTCTGCATATTGCAAGTGATTTTCCAAGAAGCTGATCACCATTCCAATCTGTTTGGCTGGATGCAGACTGCTAGTTGGGGGAGCTTTTTGCTCTACATCTCTTCCATAGAGTTCTGGCAATTGATGGCCTTTCTTTGCGCGATACAGTAATGCCACTTCTCTCACTCTAATGACTAGCGGTAATATACCTGTGAGAATCAGTGCAGAATGGTGTGACACTGTCCTGTACGCCTTTGCGATCTTTTGAAGGAAACCTCTTTGGACTACAGGAAGCTTTTTCCTAACACTAAGTTTATCGGCAGCCGGTGCCCAGGCGTTAGCGGCATACAGCAGGATTGGCTCGACTGTTGCTATGTAAATAATTCGGAGGACTTCAGAATGAAGTCCCCAAGTTATTTTGGCTGCTCTGGTCAACTGCTTGTGTACCGCTATCGCCTTTTTACAGACGATTTCCAGGTGGGCGTTAAAAGTGAGTTTTTTATCGATTGTGAGTCCTAGTATTTTTATTGAGTCTATGGTGTTTAAGTAAGTCCTTGCCATACTAAGTCTGGGGTTATCATGGCATTAGTTTTGTTAGGAGCAAATTTTAATTTATTTTCTATGCCCCACTACCATACATGTTCCAGGGCTTCATTAGCGGTGATTTGGATGTCTTCAGCTGTTTTACCATCAAAAGCGAGCACTATATCGTCAGCAAAAGCTTGAATAAAGTAACCTCTAGCTTCCAACCTAACATGTTTAATATAGTGAAACAATGTTGTTGCTTTATTTAACTAAGGAAACCTCACTTAAAATTAAATTAGTGCTCAATAATTTTGTCGGAATGCAGAAACGGAGACGCTCCGGCCAATTTCATTAGGAAAGACAGTAAATTGCTTTAATGTTAAGCAGGGCCTATAACATGGAATATGAAACATAAACATTTTATTCATCTTCTCGTAAATAGGTTGGATAACTGCATACTATAGATATCGGTTCATTCTGTTGGCACAAGTCAAATAGTTTCATTAAGCTAAATAGTTAAATAACTTAGGGATTGTAGAGTTAGAGAGTGTAGATTTACAAGCTCGGCTCTACATGACAATTGACAACTTTTGTCATATGAACTTGTTTTGGCAACATTTCACATCGATTTTTTTTCATTGGATTTCACTTTTTTATAGTAGTTTATGACAATATTAAATTAATAGGTGATAGGAAACTGTACAGCTGGTTGTTATGATTTTTAGCACTGCTTTACCTATTGCTGCCGTCATAAGTAGCTGGGTGCCGGCTGTTAGATAGCAACGTCAAAGGTGGGCCACATTTGTAATATTTACCCTAAAATCCAAATATACTTACGTATAATTGGTCATGTCCCATAGAAAAAATGAAAATGGGCTGAGAGAAGCGCGTTCTTAAGGCTGAATCTACACTATACGCCGTACATTATGAGGTTTAGCGCGGATCGTTCATGAGTTCATTTTGGTATTCATAACTTACTAGCGGCCCGCCCCGGCTTTGCACGGATATGAAATATGCATATAAACCTTGCCCTTCAATCACTTTATCTAAAAAAGCTTACTTTAGCATAAAAAAGGGATATATGGACCGAGGCAGCGACTTTGTTTTATAATATGTAGTTATTTTTAAGACATTCCCGGGCCGCAAGTAAGACGTCAGCGGGCATGCGGCACGCGGGCCGCGGGTTGCCGACCGCTGCTTTAAGGCAACAAAATATGTATCCTACAATCAGGAAATTCGCTTTTCAATATTTGTCATTTTTTAGCGAAGAATCACTATATTATGACAAATATTGAAGAGGTAGAAACTATGGCCTGAGCCCCGGCCCATATGATCTAGGTAGTACATTATCCTGCTTTACTTCAAGTAACACTATTTCAATAAATACTTAATAAATATTCGGCTTTGTTATAATCTGCAATAACAAGAGTACATGTTCACTAATCATATATAATCATATTTTTTTATTATTATAAAAATATAATAAAATATAAAATGTTGTATTTTCGCAGCGACTCGCCCGGATCGGTACAATCGTCTTACCTATTCCTGCCGCCATTACCTCTAATGTTTGCAGTTGAAGTGTTTCGGTTTGGAGGGTAAGGTAGCAGGTAAACTTACTTTTGCTTGAGGCCTAACATACTGGCTTCAGGTTGCCAACGCAACATTACCCCCATTGGTGCATCTAGGCGGCGTAAATTTCTTACCGTCAGGAAATCCGTCTGCCTGTTTGCCTTCCATTATCGCAAAAAAACATTCACGATTCAGCAATGTACAATCAGTACTTGACACTAGTATTACTAGTTAGTAAGGGAGAATGGGGTAATAGGAGTCAGAGGTTTAAGGGAATCACCCTCAAATCCACAAGACAACACGCTCGCGTTTCTGAGACACAGCCATCTCTTGCTATTACGTTCCGCTGATATATCTTATCGTCAAGGTAAACTAAAAGGTAAGTTTCGGATACCTTGCAGTATACGATTAAGACATTTACAGGTAGGTACTTAGACATTTAAAATTATGATGTGTAATGAGAATCGGGTTACTCCAATTTCCCACAAATGAGAACCATCGCAGCACATTAAAATAAGTAACAGAGAAGACAAATATTATTGAAATAAGACATGGCTGAAAGAAGCAACATTTAATCTATTCTTAACGCCAGTGAAAGAAAACATAATAAAAAAGAAAATAAATAATAAATTAAGAAGCGAAATTTATTTGTTGGCTGAATATGTTTGTTTAACAGTTGTTAAAAAAATACTTATTCATATCAACATATTCCAACACATTGTGGTGTGCAAATATATAGTTATTATTATTGTCGTTTATACATATTTTAATTACAATCCTATCATATTTCAATCTAAGCATAATTTATTCTGAATAAGTTCTACCCTATCTAACCGAAACGATGGTAGTATATCCTACCACCGTTTCGAAACCTAGCTAGCCAGGAGAACAAACGGCGAAACAAATTCCCTATGTGTATGTCTATGTCCGCAACCTCGATATCTCACTTTTATATTTGTTAGAGAACATATTATTATGTATTATCAATTATTCCTTTCTGCAAGGAAATCATTTACGCTATAATAGGCTTCTCTTGAAATCTTTTAAGAGGCAGTGATATAAAATCAGGTTTCAGGTATTTCATTCTATACACGAATGGACATGTAGTATTATTTATAGATATCAAGTCTTTGGCAAGGGGCATGTAAGTTTTCACTATTTCTAAAATATGAATTTTTTAACGCTTCAGCATTCGTTTAAAGCGAATGATTTTTTTTTTACAAAAACACATACAGTCAAAATACATAAACAAGTTAAAGGTAACTTTTTTAATGACTTTAAAATTTGACAGTGACAAAGTTGACAATGTAACTAATTAACACTACATATCGCTGTTATACACTTCTTTTGAACTCTAAATGTTCTAATTAAACTAATCTTAAAATAATATTCACCAATGCCAAGTTGACAATACATTCAATTCCAATGTCAGTACACATTTATCCTGGTAAAAGCCAATTTCAACTCCAGAAAAAGTGAACTCCAGAGATGAATGTTAATGAATAAATACTGCAAATAAAAAAAATCTAATAAAGTGTGACACCCTCGTCACATATAAAATATACAAAATAATTTTATTCGCACATTTGTTACAGCCATAAGCTTATATTCTTCGGCGGATAATTTGCACTACGTGACTTGAAGTTTAAGGATACGGTGTCAATGGTTCTTGTATTCGTATAAATACTTATATGTCCTCAATAGGTCTGGAGATCACATAATAATATGGCATTGGTATTCTGATACGGATAAGAATGCGCATTCCGCTGGGGCGACTTCCCGGCGTGCCGCTCTCCACCTACCCTCGAGGAGAAAATTGTCCGCCCCATAGCTCTATTAAGATGTAGGTCGGCTCTCGATATGGAACAGGTTTGGGTGAGAAAAGACCTTTATAAACTAAGAGCTAACGAAATCAAAGATACGTATAATATACGTAATGTTCGTTTTAGGTGTTCTATATTTAGATATATTGTAATGTTAAAGCAATACATATGTGTAGAAATGAATTAGCTCAGAATCATTTACCTTATTATTTAATGTACCTACTTCTGTAAATTCCATTAGGTATATTGTATTTAAAAATGTCGACATATCGCATTCAATTGAAACATTGAACATGTCTAATCAAAATATCGAAATATCCAGTCTAATAAAAGAAGTATTTGAATTTTAACAAACAAGATTCGAATATAGTATCTATAATAAATAGCCATTTTGTATAAAGTCTGCTATGTTAAAATTAATATGGGGACATTTTGGTAGATAATAGCACATGTTCACGAAAGTTAAACGTATGCCAAATTTTATTAAAATATTGTCGAAAATTGACACTGGAGAGTTGATTAAAAACTTGGAAGGCTTAATTACAAAATTATTTTTAAATTAATACATATATTTGCGGGATTAGAGCTCTAGGGCAGAGGTTCCCAAACTTATTTCATGTAACGCCCACTTTGAAAATCAGTTGTTTTGTAGCGCCCCCATCCTCGTTTTTTTCTTGTCAATAACCTCAATAACATATTTGTTGCGCCTAGTTTAAAAAAAAACATTTTTTTCAAGATTTATACCGCCCCCCTCTAAGCTTCCAGCGCCCACAAGGGGGCGTTATCGCCCACTTTGGGAAAGGCTGCTCTAGGGTTATGATGTGCAACATCTATTTATTTCAAATGTAAATATGTTTTATTCGGCTAATCCCTGGTTTTAACTCTGCCATCCGCTTCGGGGATATGGGCGTGAAGATACTCGAAATGTGTTTTTGAAAAAAATATATGTGCTTTTAGCTTAAACTTAATTATTTTATATATTTAGAGCCACATATTCTGCAGTGAGCTCGTCGTAATACGTTTTCCTGTATATTAAAACATTATTAGCTTTCATTACCCGCGAGTCGCGACTTCGTTGCATGTTAACACGAATATTTTTAATTATGATTCTTTTGTCATCACCAAGATGTAATTTACAATAAAAACCTTTATGATAATCTAATTATGTAAAAGGAAAACTTTTCCTTTATTGGCAAACGTGACTGACTTATCCATTATCGCACTACCGATACACTGTAATTGTTTTATAATAAACACGGACTAACGTAGGAGTAAACTGAAGTCTTTATCGCAAAGATTATGATAGCGGGTTGAACCTCGGAGTGATTTACTTCACGTTTATTAATAAGGCGGTAGATGTTTCAATGAAATTTGGTATAAAGATTACATAAATGATGTAGACATTCGCTTATGAAGGATTTTTAGGAATTGGTTTAAATAGGGGACGAAAGTTTCTAACACAATCTTATAAGTACGCAAACCAATTACATTTGATATCTACATCATTTAATCATAAATACCTTTAAAGGATGCAATAAACTCATATTCCGAAATATTTTATACAGTTTACCTACCCCTTAAATAGACCATCTGCCTTCTTGCCAGGTAGCTCGTAAAGGGAAGCAAAGGTTAAATTCCTACAATTATAATCACATACAAGAACACTGGTGGTAGATTGCTATGCAGCTTCTTGCCCTGGTAGGGATCCACTACCATGTACGTATGGTATGGTATGGTATGGTATGGTTATGCCGCCTTAATGACAGCGTCATGTTCCGGTCCGCAGGGCAATGTAACGGAAAATTGGCACAATTGGCCTAATATCTCGGTCACAAGATAATGACTCACCAACAACAACAATTGTGTCTATACGCCGCGGTTACCTCTTACCATCAGGAGATCCCTGTGTTCATTATCGATCACATAAAAAATATTTTTATGGTATATTACTTAATATCCGCGTGCAAAGTGGAAAAGACATAAAATCTGTAATAGATTCTTGGTCTATTCTATTACTTATTACAAACTTCTGTCTTCTGGAGACTTTTTAGGGTTCCGTAACCAAAGACTAAAAACGGAACCCTTATAAATTTATGTTTGTTTGTCTGTCCGTCCCTATACCACAACCTGTTATTTCCGAAGCTATTAGAGCTATGCTCTTGAAAATTGTTAAGACGATGAATTTTGTAAACCACATAAAAATTTTGACACAATAATAATAAAAAAACAAAAATAAATGATTTAAGTAGTGTAAAAGACTATAAAAAAATTTTAGATACAAGGAAAGAAAAGGGGAGGAGAGCTTGGAAAAATAGTAATATAAAACCAGCATAAGTGATTAGCGGAAGAACGGAAAAACTTCAACACATACCTATAAAAAATCATGAATAACGCTAAATAAATAATCACAAACACTGTTATCAGATTAATTTATTATCGCCTCTGTGGTCTAGCGGTTCAGTTGTAGGACTCGACTGCATGAGGTCCCAGGTTCGAATCCCGGGTCGGGCAACAAAAAGAAAATTGGGTTTTTCCAATTTTCTAATAAAAAAAAATGTTGCTCGGGATAGGATATGTGCCCGGTTGGCGATAGGTTTGCCACCTATCACATTGTGGGACTTAGTGTCTTCGGCTAGTCGTGGGTGCCCTGGTTGTGCCTCTGCCTACTTCTTCGGGGATATGGGCGTGAAGATACTTTTATTGTACTCGGATCTACACACACTTTTACAATTGCACTTATAAACTTGCATTTTTCCACAGTACACTTTATGTATCAGTTCATATAACTTACAACCAAACTTTGCATTTACCGAATATCGAACGCTATAATGGAATACGTTTATTTGTCCTTAAGTGTGAGGTTTTTATGATGCTGTGTTAGTAAAAAGTTGGTTAGTAAAAAGGTTGGTTTGTTATTTGGTGGCCAACAAGTATACGACTCTCGCTATGAGATGAGACACATTTTTACTGGCTTGCCAACTATAAATGATGTACCACATATGATATCAGTCCTCACTGATTTGTGATCATTGTTTAGTGGTTCACTAGTCCACGAGCACTATCAACCCCACTTACCATCGTAACTTGAAGGAAGCACTTGCAAAAAATATTGTCAACAGTTTTTAAATCGTCAGCTCTTCTTGATAGGTATCTATTATAAAACTTTAAGAATTTATATAATTTAGTCTGCAGGTTTTGTCGAAATAAAATCATCAAAAAAACGGTAATTTTGTTTTTCTACAATTAAAAGTATCTGGGAGCACGGCAGATGAGCCTGACTTGCCAGATAAGAGCAAGGGCTACCTTTTCTCGAAGTGTTTCGTCGTTTTATTAACCCTCAAAGAGTTGGTTCGATATACAAGTTAGTATATTTCATAGTACGGAAATAGTTCCAGTTAGTTAGTATAGTTCATATTCCTGGAATATGATGCCAATAATAGACTAATCAAACATACGAAGTCTCAATTACTTTAGATTTCATTGATATCTAAAATACACCGGTTTTGTCACTGACATACTCACTGATACACCGACACTAATGATCATCAAAATGTTTGGCTACTTCCTGAAGTGCTAGATAGCTAAAATTTGGTATGTAGTCAAAGTTTAGTATACAACCAACAAAAATATTCATAAACTTATAACTTTCGCCCCCATCCTCTAAAATGGGGGGACAGTGGAAATTTGTATGAGACTTCAAATGTTAGGGTACTTCATGAAGTGCTAGAAAGCCGAAGTTTGATATATAAACAAAGTTCAGTATACAAAAAAATACTACTGTGCTCCCAGGACGTTGCTATATTAAAGCACAACAGTCAGCTATAGGTGAATATAATCACTTAAGAGCGAAATGTCGCCCTAATTTATCGCTTATGGTAATCAATAAACCATCAAAGAAAAAAGGCAAAGACAGAAGATGGGCTATGAAAACCGGCATTGCTGATGTGCAAGAAACACACTCCAAAAACGCTGAAGCATTAAAAAGTTTGACTAGCACTTTTAAAAAATACTGAAATCCTACGAAAAACATTTCATGTTAAAGACGACCACATAAGATTTGCCCTGTGAAAATGACATCGAATCTCATGTAGAGCCAAGCTTTTGAATCTACACGGCCTAACTCTATAGATCCTACTACACAAAATCTTTATAAAACATACATAAATTCCACACATAGGTATACACATACAAATACTACCTTTTATTTGGAAGCCATTATTATATTCAAAATAGCTTTAAGCTCATTTAAATTTAAAAAAAATAAAATCTATAGTTTAGAGTATTTATAAAATTCTTATTTAAATTAATACAATAGTCGCATTTAGTAATTAATATAGAATAACGTTATATATAAGTAATTCTGAATTATACTTTAAAAGCTATTAACCTGATTGGACCAATAAGCGTCTAACATAAGTCTTAGAATAAAAGAGTTAGTTACTTGTTAAATATATATTTTTTTATTCACAATAGCACACTTTCAAGGTGGACTACCTTTTACCATTGCCAACAATCTGATAGATAGAGTTCCAGGTAATCTAAAGAAATCTAAGGAAAATCCTTAATTTTTGTAAACGCGGATGGTTAATTACTTATTGAATGTGAATCGTGGTTATTCGCGGACCTTTCACGTAAAAAAGGCTTTAAATATCCACTTTTAATAAATCTGTAAAGAATGAATTTCTGTATAGTAGAACACAAATTGATTGTTTTTAAAATCATCTCTTTAGATGTCCATTCTTCTGTAGTTCGATAGTACGAGATAACCGTGACTTAAACACCATAAAAGCTACAGGTGCGTCGCTGTCAATAGGCCGAAACGTTTTGCCTATTGTGCAACCTGCGACCAGGAACTTGACATCCCGGTGGATCCCTACCCGGACAAGTTGGTGCACAGCACTCTATCACCAGTGGTCTTGTTTGCGATGACCTTTATTTTAAACAGTACTCGTCAGTCGTCACTTACGAGCTGCCTGACAGAGAGGCAGGTGGTGTATCCTACTCATCGGATTCGCACCAAAACGGAGTAAAACTGTCTGTTATTTTATTTTTAACCACACCTAAGTAAAGATTGTAATGAGATTTGGTAGGATTGAAGTTTGTACTACCGAGCAACTTATAGGTTAGGTACTTATTTCCAATTAAGTAAGGAAAGAAAAGAATGTTTTTCGTAAAATTTTTCCTCTTAATTTTCTGCAACCACGCAAAGTCTGCGAATTATTTGAGAACTATTAAATATAACGAATTTCTTCAATTTTTTTACCTGTAGGTAGCACACAAAATATTTTCTCGACTATGTGAGGTAGGTAGGTTTGGTTTTTTTATTAGGTTTGGTTAACAATACTAATACATAGAAATACTAAATAGATACCAGAATAAATTTAATAAACACCCAGACCCGGAAAATGCAGACATCGAAATGTTCATCACACAAATGCCTGCCCCGTCGGGAATCGAACCCGAGCCTCGCGGTTGGTCGATTTAGTTAGGCGAGTAGGCTAGCCACTCGACCAACGAGACCATAGATACCAAATAGTAGAAAGATGTTCTAAGTTAGTCATTTAAATTTGCAATACTATCTCTATTATCAATTATTATTAAAGGCTTTTTAGATAGTATAAAGCTTAAGAAATACCTCAATCCCAAGGGTTGTACGAATCCAAACTTAATATTAAATGATTTTCAAGATTTTAAGCTTTGCTTTATTACCAACTTCAAACAGGTACTCGTAGACTTTTAAAACGGCAATATTAAACATAAATATTCAGTGGCACAGTTCCTTAAAGAAATTAAATTTTAGCAAGTGACCCTTTGTACAATTAAAAAAAAACTACTCAAATTTCAATAATGATAAGTCGCTAAGAAAAAATGATCATTTATACTTTGTTATATTGACTTTTAGGTATATTTTGTAATATTTATACCGTCTTAAATAAACATAGACTAAGGTCAGTGTAAAATTAAGTTGATATTATAGTCTGTATTACATTGTAATAAGGACTACAATCCATGGTTAAACCTTGGAGTAATTTACGCCGCGTTTATTAATAAGATAGTGTGTTATCAATAAACGTATGGATTAACGTAGGAGTAAAATTGAGTTGTTATAATAGTCTGTATACCATTGCAATAATATAAATATAATAAAATAAAGACTATAATACTAGGCTGAACCTTGAAGTACTTTACTTCGTATTTATTAATAAGACTAATTGTGTACAATTAATGAAGAATCATTGATGTACTTTTGTAATGAAGTAAATGCAATAAATATACGAAATACTAGCTGGTCCCGCGACTTCGTTCGCCAGTGATTTCTCGTAGATCGGGAACGAATAGATTCTTTCTATTTGGCTTATTTTTAAGAATATATTTATAAAGTGTATGCATAAAAAACTTTTAAACGAATGTTTCTTATACATAAGTATATAAAAATGAACCTCTTTTTGTATGTCGAGTGGACCAATTTTAACCATTAAATAATGCATTACTTACGAAGCTGTTTTTAATAACATGATGTTAATACTTATTCAAATAAGTAGGTATGTTATTCTTTACAAATATTTAATATAAAACAAAATTGCTCTATGCATCATTCGATTTAAATAACTATCATAGGGGATATCACACTTTTAAAATAACATCAAATGATCGAGTACTGCGTGCACAGATGTGTAAAGGCGGCAAGTTGTCATGAGAGGAAGTTTTTTTTTTGAATGACTAACTTGTTGCTAATCTTACGAACTTCTTAACTTCACCGAACTTTGTGGGCCGAGCAGAGTGCTCAGCCCGAGACATCATTATTTAGATGGATTGGGCTGTCACCTACAACGCCGGCACCAAGGGCTGTCTCCCGGGAGACCGTACCTCGACTTGGTGCTGCGTTCTGGTTACTGGGTGGACTTGGTGGAGGAGTATTTGTGGCTCGTCGCTCGACGTTAGGCGCCGGGCGCAAGAGAGGTCTTCGCCGCCGAGACCGGCGGCGATGGTGTAGTGTAATGTGGTGAGAGGAAGGCGGTCGCGGTGGTCGCAGTTTTAAGTCTACAAGATGCAGCATAGCATCTTGTAGACAGCTTGTAGCTCGGCCAAAGAACACTACAGCCATAAATAAGAATAATAGGGTTCTGTAACTATAGTCTAACGCCCGGACCTAGACGTTTGTTCTTTCCAGAATATCATATCTCGTGTATATGTTAATGTATATATTTACATATTTATTTACATATATATTTATTATTATTTGGTTAAGTATTTTATAGTCAACAAATCGTGTATCTACACTTGTCTACGTTTATGTTTGTTTCTGTTTTTCCTTTTTACGGGTCAGCTGGTAGAAATCTCTGTAGCTGGAGATAAGCTCGCACATTGTACTGTATTATCTTTATGTTCATGTTTGTGATAACGTTTTTGTGTACAATAAAGATATTATTATTATTTTTATCAGGGGATTTATTTTTTCTCAGCTTTGAGCTGGTTTTAACCATATTTACGGGCCGAAACCAAGTAAATATGGCGTGTGGTGTGTTAGTTGTGTGTGTCTGTTGTGTGTGAGGGTGTGATTTCGTTTTCGTCTGTTTGCATGAATTTTCGAACTATTCTACAAGTATTTAAAATGGCTGCTTTCTGTAGGGTTATGTAGGTTGTATCTTTTAGGTCCAGTAATTTAAGGCTATGGTGTAGGTGTTTCGGTATGACTCCTGTAGTAGATAAAACTATGGGAACAACGTAAACTTTATCTTGTCTTCAAATTCGGATAACTTCTTCTTTCAATTCTGCGTATTTATTAATTTTTTCAGCAATGGTCTTCTGTAAGTTGTGTGTATTTGGTACTGAGATATCTTATTATTATTATTATTATATCATAGTATTATACTTTTAGGATGAATAAGTTTTGTTTTAGTTTACTTATGTTCATTAATTTACATATCTAAATGTATGAAATGTAATGTAAATCATTATTTGATTTTGTAGTATTTTAGGGTAATTATTTGACCGTGGATAGGCTCTTATCGTATAGTATTTAATAAATTTTTGAGTAATTAGTTTTCCAATTATTTACATTCTTGCGAAAATAATAATATATTACATACTTATAAATAAAAATGCTGAGAAAATGATTACAAGTTTCTCGGCAGTCGTTATTTTAATGTGAAGTTACCATTATAGGTATTAATTTTGGCCTGAATAATTTTTCGGCAACATTCAATGCTCAAGATTTTGTTGCTGGAATTTCTAAGTGGGTTAGTCCGCCTAACTACGCAACCATGTCACCCACGACTAGCCGAAGACACTAAGTCCCATAATGTGATAGGTGGTAAGCCTATAACCAACCGGCTCTCATCAGATCCCGGGCAAGTTGCAATAGTACCGTTACTATTAGTAGATAATTGAAACTTTACATTTTCTATTTGTTTGTCTTGTTGCCCGAACCGGAGATCGAACCCAGGATCTCAAGAAGTCATGTCAGACGCTGGACGACCACACCGACGATGTATATTTCTAAAATTTCAAAAAATCTTTTGTTAGAAGTTTCTATAACTTATGATACAGTTTTATTTGCCGATGTGCAGATAGAATTGTAGAGACAATAACGTATTTCTACTATTTACCTGAGGTGAAATTAGAAAATAAAACTAACTAAAATGTTAGCGTGCAGCGTTGGAGAGCTAAATATTAAATAACTTGACTACGCGGGCGAAGCCGCGGGTAGCAGCTAGTCTTAAAAGAAAATAATATGAAGCAGATTGTTTGATACAAAAGCAATTTGAACACATCAAATTGTGGATGATAATTAATAATAATCTATCTATATCTTCTATCTATATCTATATATAACTATATATAAAAATATATATATAAAAATCAATTGCTGTTCGTTAGTCTCGCTAAAACTCGAAAACGGCTGAATGGATTTGGCTAATTTTCGTTTTTAATTATTTATTCAAGTCCAGGGAAGGTTTAAAATATAATAAAAAGGGAAACACTGCGAGAAAACTAGGAAAAACAAAATTTTCATTTTTCTCATACAAACTGATCGGGTGGAACGAAGTTCGCCGGGACAGCTAGTTTAGAATAAAAGCTTGAATCGATTTTTGCAACATTCAATCGAACACCCGCATAAAACTATACAAATTACTTTCAGCTTTTGACATGGACAAGGTTTGGTTGCACAACTCTTTTGTGTTAAAAAGCACCAAAAATGTGTCGAAGCGTACCATCTGCCTCTCTCTTATTAACGTCGTACATAAGACTGGAATCGAGACAGCAATAATAAGCTCCGTAGAGTACATGCGCGTTAAGATTATTATATTATTTTATTGTTATTAAGATAATAATTGATAAAATATTTGAAATTTGATTACTCTATATTGTTTATTAAAGTTTGAATATTTGATAGAAAGTAATAGATATCATGGTATATCTTTTTTTAATTCAACAAAATTACGATTTTAATTTTAAAAAATTGATAATAATTCATGGGTTGAAGATACGGTAATGAGTGTAGGACCTTTTTGATTAAAAAAAGTCTATATAGAATATTGTATATCTAATATAATTCAAACCCAAGTTTTAAGGGTTCATGAACATTACAAATTTCAAAATCTTACCCTCTAATTTATAGCTTGTCGGTATAAAAGTTTCAAGTTTCAGAATTTTGTTATTGAACGTACAGTTGAAACTTTATATTTTAATAAGTTTTGAAAAATTTGGTTTATCTGGTATAATACAACCCAAATTATGAGGGTTTAAAATAATGCCGAAACGTTTCGAGGAAAGGTTGCTAGGAAATGCCTTCGCGCTTCGCTTTGCGCGTCTTGACGGTGGCACTCCCATGCCCCCGGATTTTCTTTCAATTATTTAATTCGTTTTAAGTTAGAAATAGCCTGTTTAAATTAGGCACACAGCAAAATGTTATTACATTCTTTTAAATGGTTCAATTTTATCTTCATTATTCAAAAGGCATTTATGTATAATTGTTTGTAAAGAAATTTAATGTTTTTTTGTAATATTTTTAAGAATACGTCTGAGAATAGATTTAGTACTGTGGCTAAATTAGTATTTCCCTTTATACAATACCAAGCGAAGGAACGTGAGACTTTATCGACTGCTAGTGGAATAATTAAATGATTTAGACCTCTGCGTCTAGACGATAGAGCTCTTCAAAGGTTTATTTGAAATGGTACCATTGTCTGACTTATTCCTGCAATCAAATCTGCTCGCCATTGTTGTGTTCCAATTTTTAGGGAAGGGTGGCTGACAAACTGACCGATGCAAGAAGTTATTATCGAAGCCTCAAGTCAACGTCAAGTTAGGTTTTGAATCGTTAACATGATGAAATTTAAAATAGTTAAGTTTAGAGAATTAAAAATATTCGAATCGTAAAAAAATATGGAGGTATTTTAATATTGTACGAGTTGAATTGATAAAAACTTCACTTATTTTGTAACAAGTTAAACAAATGTGATAACATCTTTCCCACAAATAACTTATGACTTATACTTTTACTCATAAACTACGAGATAGATGTAATTATCAATGGAAAAATACACTCGCAAGCTACACTGCTTTACTTATTATGTTCCATGCTATAAAATTTTCAAAATTTAATTTAAAATAACTTAGCTTTAAAAATACAGTGAAACCGAAAACGGTTAGCAAATTTATAAACATGAAATCGAATAAGTAAAACAGTGCGGTAAAATGTTTATCGTCATTTTAATAAGAAGTCAATTTTTGAAAAAGAAAAAATGAACCTCGTGCGGCAGTGCAATTCATTACCTTGGTTTGGCGCTGCAATGCTCTGTCCTTTTTTATTAAACTAGTTAATTAAAATTTTATTCAATTAGTTAAATTTTATTCAATTAGTTACATGTTTGAATTTTGTAATAATTAATGTATTAAGAGTTGTTCCATTGTAGCAGATGAAATTCATGTTTTATAATTACCTACCCCGTAAGGGACTTGGCGTGAAGATATGTATGTATGTATGTATAATTACCTACAATAACTTTCGTATCACTACGGTATGATTTACGTTCAATTTTGATGCAAAGCGAAATTGTTTTTTTGAAAAAGAAGAGTACTAAAATTGCGTTATAATAATGTAGTTTCACGAACGGTAGATGTGAAATGTGCAATATGTAAAGAAAAGAAATTATCTTCACGCCCATATCCCCGAAGAGGTAGGCAGAGGTACAACCAAGGCACCCACGACTAGCCGAAGACACTAAGTCCCACAATGTGATAGGTGGCAAGCCTATCGCCAAACGGGGCACATTTCCAATCCCGACCAACATTTTTTTATTAGAAAATTGGAAAAATCCAATTTTCTTTGTGTTGGCCGACCCGGGATTCGAACCCGGGACCTCATGCAGTCAAGTCCAACACCCGAACCGCTAGACCACAGAGGCGATAATATGCAATGAGTGCAATATGTACCACATTCTAAGCTGTTAATCATTTATAACTTTACTAGTGAGCCGACAGACGTTGCCTTGTCCTAACCATGGATATTGTTTTTTAATTCATATAATTCTTCTGAGAGTAACTAATACAACTAAAAAAAGGAATTTACACAATTGGGCCGTTCGTTTACGCGTGATGCGTCATGCGACGACCAATAGGTGTGGGGATTTATATTTATATATAAGTCTAGCTAAGTCGACAAACGTCCTTTCGGATTTTTTATTTATACGATCCTTCTCCTGACTATAATTAACTTAACAGAAAAGTAATTATTAAATTAGTCCATCCGTAAGGACGTGATGCGATGACAAAGAGAAATGAGGATTAATTTTTATAAAATGAATATTATAATAATAAAATGCTACACCCATTTACTGACTCCTAATTTCGTAGCACTTCGTAGCAGTTAACACTCGCGCCTCTACCCCCGCGTACTGTCGCCGCGAACGTCCCCTCCCAACCATAGAAGTGCTGCATGACCGTCGAGTCAGCCAAAGTACGTCGCGCCGTTGACACACCAACGTCGCGTATTGCTAAAGCCATCTCTCATTTTTAATTTAGTTAAAAACCGAAATACAAAATGGACACTGAGGAGTTCCGTTTGAGGGGAAAGCAGATGGTGGACTATATATGTACGTATTTGACCACAATAAGGACGCGACGAGTGACACCATCAGTGGAACCTGGGTATCTCCGTTCCGAACTTCCTTCTGAAGCACCATTTCATCCTGAACCATGGGACGACGTTATGCGAGATATAGAGACCAAGATAATGCCGGGAGTAACTCATTGGCAACATCCCCGTTTTCATGCATATTTCCCATCGGGCAACGGCTACCCTTCGATTTTGGCCGATATGTTGTCAGATGGCATCGGCTGCATTGGATTCTCTTGGGTAATTAAATCTATCTATAGAAATAAATGAAATTAAAGTATTTTTTTAACATTAAAATAACTGCTTTATATAGGGTGCATACATATACCAAAATATTTTTTAAAAAGCTTTGTCTGTCTGTCTGTTTGTTCCTAGTAATATCTGAAATAGCTGGACTATATTTGATATAACTTTCAATAGCAAATAGCTGATGTACTAAAAAATGACGATGGCTACTTTTATTTCAGAAAAAAACTGTTAATTTCCACACGGACGAAGTTGCGGGCCAAGTAGTATATACGTAAAGAAAAATCTTTGTACCCATTTTCAGGAATATTCCCCATTCCCCATTGAGGGAAATTAGATTTGGCTTCAATAAAATTTCGTTTTTAGAAAGAAAACTAAAACTTATTTTATTGCATGTGATATTATGTGGTAATGGAATGAAATGAAATAAGCAAATTAAATTTACTAGACTACCACTAAAACTTTTTTATTAACGATGTTCATATATTAAAAAACATATGTCATTTATTTGTTTCTTTTACAAATTTTAAATAGGTAAATCTTTGAGGATTTGGAAACAAGCAACTCGTTTATACTTTCATTTTTTAACTTAAACTTTGCCTTACAGATAGCTAGATTACTAGTTTTAAATATGGTCAAAAAGTGTGGGTGTGACAACACATATCGAGAAAGTATTATAAATATTTCAGTATTTAAATTTTGTAGCCTCACTAAAAAAATAATTTCGACCCATGGTGACCCCATGATACACAATTATTTTGCCTGTATGTTAACGTAGGCACTATTAATGTGTTTCCATTATAGAATTTAAGCATATTTTTTCAATAATTCCTTTACATTGTGAGAAAAAATACACTCGTTTATAATACTAGCCGACCCGGTAAACTTTGCTTACTTTGCACTCGGAACTCTCTGCCTACCATGCAGAGGGATTCAGCGTATGTAAGTTCCTGAGCTAACTCAGATATAAGATGGCCTGTACGATGAAATGTTTTCCATTCCGGGTTCCACGTTATTTGGTCACTTTATATTGAGTGTTAAATTTTTAAATTTCTAAACTACAAAATGTATCGCTTGGAAAAACCTCCGAGTATAAAGCATATACCACAAAACAAAAACAAATAAATGAAATCTGACTACGCCGTAATGAATTCTATCCCCATTTACATGACTTTTATCTCGCTCCCACTGGAACTCCTTTAGTGAGCGGGATAAAAAGCATCCCATACAATTCTCGGAATTCAAAGTACCTACCTGTGAAATTTCTTTTAAGATTCTTAAATAGTTAGAAGTTTCAACGTGACAAACAGACAGACTGACAAAAAATATAAAATGGTAAAAATATTTTTTGCTGGCCCTTTTTAATCGCCTGCACCTATTTTTTAATATATTTCAAGGTATTCACTCTTCTATAGTTTTATTACAAGTATAGATGAATCGGAATTGGTAATTGGTTAAAAATAACAGTACCATGCTCAGCGTATTATAATATAAGAAAGTTTTAAAAATCAAAACTTTTTACGTAATGTTTTGCGAAGCTGAGTTTTTACAAGCTTTATGTCCTGCGTCTTATTGACGTAACATATTTCTTTTGTTCAAATCTTGCTGGATGTAACGATATAATTAGTTATATTCATTGATTTGAGAGTGATGTTTTTTGAATAAGAGTTAAAGAATTAAGCTATGTATAAGATATCGTAATTAAGTTATAAGTAAGCGCCCATATCGCCAAGTCAGTGAACTTTGCCAGGCAACCTTAAAACATGAAAAAAATGCATCTTACACTAGACTAAACAAGTTATCCTAAAAGTAGTTACAGCTTTATTTATATACCAAATATTTGAAAATTAAAAATTGGGCATAGACACGAAAACATTTTTTTTACTTAATATATTTAATGGAAATATCATCTAAATTAAAAATCAATCACTGTACTCAAGTCGGGTAAAGTTTTGTTTATATTTTAATTGCTTTTTCGTTCATTTGGATCATACCTCGGTCCTTGTCTATTTATTAATAAAATTATGAAATCTTATCAAACATATTTAGTGTAAGATGTTGTTAAGGCGACTCGATACTCACTCACTCCATCAAAAAGTTTTTGATTCCATGTACCACCTCTACCTCAACTTTATGTACTCTAACCTCTCTAGCCTCTAACTCTGCACACCCTAACATCACAAACTCTACACATTAATCGAAGTGACTGGTTTGGTTGTTTCAATGCCGTCAGTCGTCACATGGGCGTGGGGTAAAAATTATGTGCACGTTGTACTATGCATACATTGTTTATTATCATTCTGCTATACAATAGTTCTTGTAGTAACGAAACGGTCAAGCCACATAGTTTTTTGACTAAGGTTTAAAGTTTGTGAGTTTGGGATTCATAGATTTTGAGCGTATAGAGTAGAAGCTTGATATGGCATTTTTGTAACTACGTACTTAATATTAATAACTTTTTGTAGCTACGAGCCATAGAGACTTGTCTAAAAGTTATCAGATGTCATGTATATTTATATTCTAGTGTTACGAGTACTAACACAGTTACGACGAAAAAATCGATTAAAAGTTATAGCCTCCTCTTTCGAAATCGACTAAAACTGGTCTAGACGACCAAAAATATACAGCAGAACATCATTTTGCACATTTTTTGGATATTTTGGGGTGTGTTTCCCGGCTAAGGTTCACCCCGAATCTACTATTTGCTGTTATTTTGTAATTTATATAATACTAGCGGTTTATTCGCGATTACGTCTGATACGGGGGCTATTTTTTTTTAAATGTAGCCTATATTTTTACTCGGGTCTTTAACTATATGTATATCAAATTTCATTCAAAACGGTGCAACGGCTTAGCTGTGAAAGCATAACAGAGAGACTTAAATAAATTAAGACTTAAAACTTTAACTCTGATTTTCTCACGTCTTCCAAAATTTTCTTATAAGTGAAAATTGTTTCTCCCTTAATGTTCCTTAGGGTCTAAGAATGTAATTCAAAAAACAATTTGTTGCCCTTACTAACTGGCAGCTAGAGCGGACGCTTCTCTCGTTGTACTCTTGGCCTGGCGTTGCAAGTTTTAACTGGGATGTCAATTTTTAATCAAAACAGAGGTGAGGAATTCTGATGCATACTGTTAGGTTAATATGAAGATGCCATCGTTGGTTATTAATTTTGACCGCAATGATTTTCTAGCGAAAGTTTCAGTGCATTTGAAGCTTTTATGAACGATACTTGACTCTAAATGTAAAGACTTGAAAATGAAAAAAACAAACTTCTGGATTTTTAAAGAAAATTGTACCCTACAGTTTTCTATAACAGCACAGTTGACTTACACGGAAATTACAGAAGGACAGATAAAACGTTAGAAATATTAACGTAATCCTACTATTTAAATCTTATGGTCTAAAATCCGCACGTAAGCCGACCTTCACTGAGGTGATAATAGAATAAAACATATTTTAAAATAAACTAGCCGATCTGGCGAAAATCGTATCAATGGACACTAACAGTTTGTATACGGGAAAAATTATAGTACTGGTTTTCCTGTTTTTTTTTCACTGCAACTTTCTCTTGATAGTAACTAATACAACAAAAAGAATGAGCAAAAATGAAGAAGGGAAATATACTAAAACTGGTTGCCTTAAAAACTAAAAAGTACTGGACCGAATATATTTTTTTTCGGAAAAAAATTTTAGTGTTATATTTCATAATAAAGCATAAACTTTGATATCATTATTCGTAGACATCGTGTCGTCGTGTGGAAAAAAGTCACCCTTCGTTGTATCTTCTCATTTCGAAAGAAGATGGAAACTCTTCCCATGTTTAAGAACGATGTTTTATTTCGTTGTCATTTTCAATTAAAGGGTAAAATAGATTCTTAAAGCCTTGTGTGATTTATAAAGGGTGGCCAAACTTCCATCAAGTTCATATGCCTTCAATGTATAGGTATATTATTATACTCTTTGCCATCAACTCTATTGCACAAACACATCCATTTAGGGAATTTTTTTCCCATGTCTGAGCTAGGGATTCTAAGTGTAAGAACCACTTATTTGACCATATTTAAAATAGAGCAATCCGAATCGACGTTTTATTTCTAATGGACTTGTACGGTGATAAATACGAAGAATACGAGGTTCTGGGCTCTAGAATAGACGGCTAGAACTAGCCACGCGGGCGAACTTCGTTTACTTGTCACTCGATATTCTTTGCCTACCGTGCAGGGTAACTATGTATGAACATGTTAGATAACCTGGTGCGTTCTCTACATTCCAGATTTCAAGTATTTTTTGTTCACTTTCATCTGAGTCATTTCTGTACTAACTGTTCTGTAAACTAATGATTTGAAAAAATTGCGGAATAACACATACTACAAAACAAAATACTTCAAACAAATTTATGCTAAATTTACATTTAGGCTTTTACCGCTCTCCCACAGGAACCCCTTTATTAAGCCGGATAAAAACTACCAAATAACCTTTCCCAGAACATAAAATACCTACCTGTCAAACTTCATTACAATCAGTTTAGTAGATTTAGAGTAGATCGCAGTCGGGATATAAACAGACAGAATTCTAGAATTGCTAGAAATGTGTTCTGTAGCACATTTTTAGTAGCCAGCACGTATTTTTTACAATATCTTCAATGTGTGTTCAGAATTCACTCACAGATCTATTGTAGGTATACAGATAGCTATAAATAGACAGATTATTATAGTATCAACTGCGCGTGATGCCACTATAAAAAAAGACAAGAATAAGGATCGTCACCCGACTCTATATTATTTCAAATCCACTTCTAGAACGGAATTTGATTTGAACTTGAACGGTTTTATGATATTGGAAGGCAAACAAGCAGACGGATTTCCTGATGGTAAGAAATTCCCGTCGCCTAGAGACACCAAAGGTGGTAATGGTGTGTTGCCAACCAGAGGCTGGGATGTTAGGCCTTGAGCAAAAGTAAGTTCACCGGCTACCTTACCCTCCGAACCGAAACACGTCATGTGGTTATGGCGGCAGGAATAGGTAAGGCGGTGATACCAATCCGAGTGAGTCGCTGCGAAACTCTACCACCTAGCCATATGTCACGGTGTTAGTGATGGTAAGCCTATGCTCGCCTTATAAGAGCTGCCTGGCAGGAAGGCAGATGGTGTATTCTGCAAAGAAGCCTGGACCACCAAGGGGAAAAAGCTAGATTGATTAAAAAGGTGCATAATTTATTTAACACATTGTAAGTATAGATTTTATTAGATAACATTAACATCATCTGAATTGTGACTGTAACTGTATCTATCTTCCCAGTCTATCACATCACTAAGCAAAAGACAACAATTTAGGGAAACACTCTTAATTGATAGTATTTTTATGAGTCATCAAAACAAAGACAGACAAAAAAAATCTAATTAAATTTAGCCTGTCTACTTATTAGTTAATTTAAAGGAGTTTTTACAATAATATTTTTTAATGACAAGATAGCGAACAAGCACATAACTTCTGATGGTAAACACAAACTGTGATCCACAGGATCGCTGTGGTCTATAGTACCCATACCATAGATTTTATAAGTCCGTCTCTCAACGGACACGACGTCCAAAATGTTAGCCCTACAATGTATAAGTCTAACGGACCGCAATATGAAATTGTCATTATAGAAATAAACTAGCCCGCCCCGGATTCGCACGGGTATAACATATACATACAAACCCTCCTCTTCAATCGCTTTATCTATTAAAAAAACCGCATCAAAATCCGTTGCGTAGTTTTAAAGATTTAGGCATACAAAGAGACATAGGGGCAGAGGAAGCATCTTTGTTTTATACTATGTTGTGATATGGCAGTGTATCCATACCCAGTCAAGTTACTATAGAGCACTCCAACAGTTGTCTTGTTAATTTTCCATTTGACCTTCACTCACCTTTTATGATCAGCGAGGAAGGAAGACAGATTTTATATTATACAACGGATTCCACAGGATAAGGACCATTGCGGGAAAAAATCAAAATAAAGATAGATAAATTAAATGCACTTAAACAAATACGAGTGTGATGTCTATTGATGGAAAAATAAACTATTAACACTAGAAACAAGAAATTAAGTGTTTTCAAACAGTAAAACTTACCATTCATTCTCCGTGTAGTTTTGTCGATTCTAAATATAATCTAAGTCTTGCAGCGATATTGATTGGCCTGTCAAGTAATCTGAGTATACATAAGTAACAATGGCGAGTTCTTTCAGTACAAACTACAAGCTTTTGAATAATTAGTTGTAGCCGACATCAACTTAAAGCAATAGTAATTGTACCTCAACTTACTGACCTATTTAGCAGCTACCCTTTGACTATGATTTGAATTTGTTTTGTTCTCCAGCTTAAATCTTATTTTAGTGGAACAATATAATGTAACGTATTTATCTCACAAAAAAATAACAAAAGCGTTTGAGTAAACTGAAACTTCTTTAAAACTGATGCAACTACGTATGACTTTCTTGTTTTTATATTTCATGTGCCGGTTATTTAATTAACTTCTCACCCTCGTCCCGTGTCAAGTAAATTTTTTATATGTTTCAATAGTTATTCTGCTATTCAGGGCTAAGACAATTAAAAATATAAATATTTTTAAAATCGGTCCAGCAGTTTTCGAGTGGTAAGTGTTGTGACAACCCGACTTTATTTTACATACTCGTACATAGGAGATGACCCGACAAACATTGTTTTGCCACATATAGATTATTATTGAATTATTGATTATTAAAGTACCGCTATTTTAAAAAAGGGGGTGGAACATTTAGGGTTCAAATTAATAAATACCATTTTGTCCAAAAAGTGGACCATCCTTATTAATTACGGTTGTGTTAAATAATTAACATCCTACTGTCAGACCTACTGAGTATAAAAGTAATATTTCATAACTAATATGCAAACAAAGTTTCGCTGGAGTTTTGTGAGAAACATTGGGAAACGAGAATTTTATATATTAGAAAACAAAAAAAGTATCTTTAAGCCCCTATCCCCGAAAAGGTAGGCAGAGGCACAACCAGGGCCACCCACGACTAGCCGAAGACACTAAGTCCTACAATGTGATAGGTGGCAAGCCTTTCGCCAACCAGGCAAGTATCCAATCCCGGGCAACGTTGTTTTCGTTAGAAAAATTGGAAAAATATATTTATTTTTCTTGCCCGACCCGGGAATCGAACCCGGGACCTCATGTAGTCAAGTCCAACACCTGTACCGCTAGTCCACAGAGGCGATTATACATATATTATGTACTATTAGAAAGAGATGTTAAAGATAAATATTTATTTAAGTAATTTAAATTTAGTTATAGAATGCGTTATTTGCTTACTCAGCACACGCGACAAAAACCAAACCCAAAATAGTCATTTTGTCAGATCCTCAAGATTACGATCACGATATTCTGACATTTTTAAAAATAATATTGAATTATCTTGCCTTGATAAGTGCATGAAATTTCAGCTCAATCTGACCTTTTAAAGAGGGTGAAAGACGTTCTAAGATTTCTAAACATTTTATAAACCTACCAAGCTAATAAAGCACGTAAAAAGTATTTTGCCGCTGTTGAAATTTGAATTTCTTCCATATTGATAAACTCGAACTTTCATTACACGCACAAAATAGTTACCTAAATATGAGTTAACACAAATGAATATACACACTTTTTTGAATAAAAACCCGTATACTTAAGTTACTTCTAAACAAATAAATACTGAACGTTAAATTAAAACGGCGGAAGTTACTTCCAACCCAATAAGTACTGAGCGTTAAATTAAAACAGTATTTTTATCTTTAGTTTTAAAGCCATGATGATGCTGTAAAAAGTGAAACCGCTTGGCTATAGAGTAACGAAAACTATTAAATAAAGTTTATAGTGGATAATAAGTACAACTGTTTACTTAAAAAAAGTGTGTATACCAACAATGGAATTCCACCAAGTGCCGACGATATCAAGTATATATTCTACAAATGAATATGTATACATTCAGTTTCAAATGTCTACAAACAATTGTCGCGGCAAATAATGAAGTTGTATAAGGGGTTTAGGTTCTGGTATTTTTAAATTAAATAATTTAATTACTGTAATCCAAATAAGACTGTGTTATTTTTCTTTTGACAACAGCTAAGATTAATTTTTTTCAATGTGTGAGTGTATCCTTTGAGGGTAAGGGCTTAAGTATTCTGTTAAATGCGTTCATGCATTATGTATGTACTATTGACTGTAGTTGTACTTACAGAAGATTTCACGTCGATCGCATATGAACTGCATATATGTACATACATATATTCCCTGATGGTTAGAAACACAAGCCTTCTATAGACACCAAAGATCGTAACATTGTCAACTGGGTGTTGTTATGATATGATAAACATTAAGAGAAAATTTACTATTTAAGTACTTTATGGGATCATTAATTAGTAAGGTTACTTTATTTTACCTGACTGTTCCACAATACGGTGATAGTGACAATTAAACGGACGAATGAATTCTATGAGTTCCTTCTTATGATAGGTAGCCTGTATTCTTCAAAGGTGCTCGGGGCCAATTAATTTTATTATATCTACTATTCCACTGTTGTGTACTACTACACAAATTCCCGGTCGGTAGCTTACCTACCAAGAACGTGAAATATATTATTCTATATTCTTAGCAGGTAAACTATAGAAACTAGATAGATGTTGCTGTCCTAATTATAAATGTTACCTTTTTTTTCATATACACAATCTTCTTAAAATAATAAACATAGCAAAATAATAATTAGCAAAATAGCAGAATTGATGAACGTGCATAAGTATTTTTATGTATTAGCAGTTTTGTTCGTTAATTATCTGTTTAATTGGCATCGATATATCTGCGTAATTTAAAGACAATAAAGAAGGCGTAACCATCATTTCCAACCCGAAAATTGTAAATTACCTATATGTTGAAACTTAAGTTAAATATATAATTAATGTTTTTATAAATAATGTAAAAAAGTAAAATCTTTTTTAAGCCTAAACGAGGGTTATGAAAATAAAAACTAAGCAACGGATTTTTACCAAATATTGTGTCGTACTAGTAGTTTATAGCTCGGTTCAAAAATTAGGATTAAACAAATCCTTTACAACTATTCCCTCACTACTGCAAAATACAAAAATTGCACAATATTCAACTTCTGCCGGCATTCCCGAAATGCGGTATGATTGATTATTTTTGTAGCTAGTTATTATTAAGATAACGTTCAAAATATAGACTCTTTCTTTGTAAATAATTAATTAGCTTACCGATGTCACTACATAGTATAAAACAAAGTCGCTTTCTCTGTTCCTATGTCCCGTTGTATACTTAAATCTTTAAAACTAGCAACGGATTTTGATGCGGTTTTTTTAATAGATAAAGTGATTGAAGAGGAAGGTTTACAAGTAAATTTTATTCCCGTGCGAAGCCAGAGCGTGCCGATAGTAATTAATAACGTAAAAATGTGAACGCAAGAAGTAGCAAGATGTGCAAATTTTGCGATTTCGTTAAAAACCTCGTCCAGCTTAATTTTTCTAAAAACTCTTGGATTTGAAAAGGTCAGAAAACTTAGGGACTCCATAACTTTTTAACAAAGAAATGATTTGAGCACGAATCTGAATTTAACCAGCGCCTTAAGACGTATATACACTATTTGTGCCCTTTTTGCTTGCCTATTAAGTTACCACAAATTCATAAAACAAATATTTGATTGTTTTCTTAGCGATTGTATTGGTAATTAGTTTTGATTACTTCCCACAATAAAACAATTTGTATGTACTAAGTGAAGTGAAATTGAATGAGCTACCGTAAAGTGGGGCTATATGGTAGAAAAAGTCACATAAAATGGCTGTAGTTTTGTCAACTCTTGTATTAAGTCACTAAAATTATCAGCCGGTTATAATATTGCTTGTACTAATACAATATATTAAGGATTGTATAAAGACAAGCTATGCAATCAGCTGTTTTTTTAAAAAAAATAAGACTTTCCGAATTACCCATAAGGTGGGGCTAATTAAAATCAACTGGATTTGTACTAGAAAACAGGTACATAGATTTGAAGTAACCATTTAAACTGTGTTGTGTTGTATTTGAAAATGCAGTAGAAGCGTGATCACAGTAAAAACTAAATATAGGTAATTAAGTTCTTGTAAACTAAATAATTGAGGGGTTATTTGGAAAAGGAGCTATTTAGTACTAACCAAATAACCTCATTTTGCGTTCCAATAAGCCCCATATTCAATAATTCACCATAACACAAAAACTATCGTTGCTATTTAAAATATTATTTCTGATTAATAAAGGTGAAAATATTATTAAAAATTTAAAAACCTATTAAAACAATCGAGTCTACGAAAAATTTTACACTTCTAAAAGTTTGCAGCTTTCGATTTTGCACAAAAATACTTCTTTTTATAAAAAACCGTTTACTACTGTCATAGCATCGGAAGAATTTCGGAAGCTCGCTGTGATTGCGTTCAGTTTTATTAAAAAAAATAAGGATGCAATCTTGTTTTTATTTTTTTCAAATAGCTTCTTGTTCCCAAATAACCTCATTTTACGGTATCATTTCTTATGTGAAAAAAATATAATTTAAATATATCACCTAAAGAAATAATTATAAATTAAATTAATTAATTGTAAGTACCTATGGAATGTATTTTATTGTAAATATATATCATATTGTAAATATTACAGGCTGCAAGTCCTGCATGTACAGAGCTGGAAATTATAATGCTGGATTGGATGGGTGAGTTCCATTATTATACAAAAAATCTCATAAAAAATATTGAAATATCTTTGATTCAAAGAAATATATATTTTTTTCAAAAAATATGTACCTTAGTGATAGCTTAGTAGGATATTAGATATTCTATGTAGACAAATAAAAGATTGCCACTGTTTAGCAATAAATCACAAAAATGGATTAAGATGACACAGAGCATGCGGAATGTCACTTGACCTATGCCACAGTCGACATGCTCTCTCAAAGCCCTCCTACGAGACATGCCTTTGTTTATTGGAACTTACATTTTATAAACCATTTTTATTCACACTTAGTATGATTTGCAGTTAATAGGTTAAAAATAAATCAACTCAAACTCCTTTTTTGACCAAAACTATAGGTAACTGTTTATTTTCATGTGTATATGTATACTTTATAAATATTATTTAAAAAAATTTGAAATCATTATCTTAATATGTCTTATTTATGTTTCAGAGTTATTTAGAATTATTTATGAAAAGAAAATCTAAAAATGCACCCATGTGTTATACTAATTTTTATTTACTTAATACTTATAGGAAAAGCAATAGGTCTCCCTCCCGCATTTCTTGCTTTGGAACAAGGCAGCAAGGGTGGTGGGGTAATAGAGGTAGGTTAATACAGTTTCTTTACGTCTTTTGATTTTTTTAGAATTAACATTTAAAGTAAACAATTTGCCATGGCTACATCAATAACTTAATTGATGTAAATGCCAAAATATCGTTTGAAAATGTATGTATAAAAAAGCGTTTATTAAATAATATAACGGGGTCTATGTCTGCTAATTGCTGCTTCTAACGATTCAAACGTCAAGGGATATCTTTAAGCTACGCGTTATGCTACGACGCGTAGTGCATTGCTACGAAGGTCATTTGAAGATATTTCATTCCTTAAAAAGATATTGGTTTCCTAAAATTAATTGATAAAATTCGATATGTAAAATGTTAACATTTTGAAACGTAGCCTAAATTTATTTATTAATTATATTTTATCATATTTTATCAATAGCTAACAAATCAGAATGATTTAGCTTTAATTAATTCATATAAAATCAAATAAATTTATCGTGTTAATAACATTTTGCATATTACAAAAAATATGGTTGCCACAAACTTATCAACACATCTATTTTGAAGATATTATTTGACGCTAGTATTAATAAATTTAGTACTTGTCATGAAAATATAAGTCATAACTTAAATTTCGAATTTAGTTAATAGGTAGGTAGTCCTGTTTAGGTATATAATTATACTCTTCAAAATAAGCAAAAACAGAATATAGTAATCAAAAAATAATTTAGTTATATTTTTCAGACAGATTTTTTCTTTCAAAAGATTTAAGGTTGAGTAAATTAGGTACCCATATTTAACAATCTACTCGTAGTAGTATTAGTAGTGTTGTCGTGCTAAGGCAATTACAGTGAGTGAATTTAACTGGCATATTAATATATTTCAGTAATGATGTACACGAATAAAGATGTGATTTAAATCAAAGGAAAAAGTTTTTTAATATTAATATTCTCGTGTGATATTTATTTCTAAGATACGAAAGAAATTTGAGGGTGAATTAAAAAACGCTTAAACGTATATTTGTAGGGTTCGGCGAGTGAGTGTGTACTCGTATCGATGCTGGCCGCTCGCGCCGCTGGCATCAAACGCCTCAAGCACCAATTCCCGACAGTCGATGAGGGGCTATTGCTGTCTAAATTGATCGCATATTGTTCGAAAGAGGCTCACTCTTGTGTTGAAAAAGCCGCTATGATATGTTTCGTGAAATTAAGGATTTTACAACCTGATGAGCATGGAAGCTTAAGAGGTCCAACATTGAAAGCAGTAAGTTGTGCTTTTGTATTTTATAGTTTTTCATTTTTTTTTATTTTTTCATAATATCTTGTTTTTATTTTTTCTGAAACACAAAAACGTCTGCACTCACGATGATGGAATTTAACAAACGGGTAGGTCTACTACGATTTGTAAGTGATTCATTAAAATTGTCACCAGCAAAAGGTTATCAAAGTGGCTCCCATGAATCACGATTAAATCAAGAGAAACATGTGCTTGTTGGATGACCTCTCACATAAAAAATGGAAGAAAGGAGCCTCTTCCTAGCCCTATATTAACAACGCACTATTACTACGATTGGTGTCAATACCTGTGTTTCACGATTACGAAATTTGTCTTGTTTATGTACCAATACCATTTAAAATTTAAATACCTATAAAAGAATGAGTATCGTCATGAACTAAAGCGCCGACATTCAACCAATAGTCTTGTATGGCAAATAATGAATCCAGTTATTTTGTCAACTAAGTTTTTAGTAAAAAATCTAAGTTAAAAGGATGTACAGTACTGCTATTTAAATTATGCGCATCGACTTTATACTTTTATTTTTAAATTGGCTGATCTATTCTAAATTTAGAAAGCGCATAATTTAAATAGTACTACTGTAAACTGATTTTGTTAGAACATTATAATCTGGAAGTTTATAAAGCAACTGTGAATTGCAGTTAAACGTGATCAGTCACGAAGGCCTCAAGCAGACAAAACCAGTGGCTAGGAATGGTTTAATGACTTTGAGAATTTTTTGTATTAATTAAAGCTCTAACTTCAAACTAAGTAAATAAGAAACGAAAAGATAAGTTATCAATAGAAATCTCGTAATTATTCTAAATAGTCGCCTCGGTGGTCTAGCGGTCTAGCGTCGGATTTGACTTTTTGAGGTCCTGGGTTCGATCCCCGGGTCAGACAACAAAAAAAAGATATATTTTCAATTTTCTAATAAAATTAACGTTGCCCGGGATCGGATAGAACTGGAACTTTTTTAATAACGAATAAATAAAAAATCTAGTACTTAGTTTGTGTAATGGTTCGTAAAACAAAGGTAACAAAAATATTTTTTTTTAAAATTTGTCAAAGAAATAGTTTCTTTTTATAATATTGGAAGGCAAACAAGTAACAGTTAAATACAGTCTAAAATGTAATTGTGCAAAATCTTGATATCACCATCCCTTGTTAAGCCCTTTGAAATTATTAGATATCTGTTGAAGTATATACACTTTACATCTTACCCGCATGATTCACGATATTTAACAAAGTTATTAAGATAACAAGTATTTAGGTACATTAATATTATTAACTTAAATTATGTTTCAATGAATACATTCAGATGAACTGAAGTTAACAAAATTAGTAATTTATACATAATTTAGTAACGTAATAGTACTATATCATGTTTTTTTAAAGACAAGGTGGAAGAAATTTTAAACCGTGGAATATAATATCTCTTTAATTTTACTAGCGTTGTCGTGTTCCGATTTGGAGATTGAGGTATCCACTAAAAATAAACACGAGAACTGATGTCCAAGCTCGAAGTTGGAATCGTACACATTCATATAATGCACAAAAATCCATCTGTTTAAGAAGTGGGTCAAAACTTTAAAAAGACAGTTCAATATATGATAAAATAAAACTTGTCGACCCAGATCATTTAAAACGTGACAAGTAAAAATCAGCGTGCACAACGATCCGAACCTTTTCATTCGAAGGCACCCAAGTGCTTTGAATGGGCATAGGTCATGAATACTTGGCTCAACAATAAGAGGATAATATTATTTGGAAATAATTAGTAAAAAGAATTTAATTTGTATTGATTTATAATAAATGTAGTATATTAATAATAATAAAAGATATAATGTAAAAAACTAAAGGAAAGCATGTTAAATTTTTCCTTACCTAAATCGACACTTGAATTTATGATCTCTCATCAATTCAAATTCAATGCTAGAAAATAATGTCAACTTGAGACTTACTTAAAAAAAACCTACTATCAAATACAATATTACCTATTTCGCATATTTTATCTTTATGCAAAAGAATGGTAATAATACATTTTGATATCTGCTTTATATATTGCTTGATAAAGAGTAGTCGGATATTTTATCATGATATATAAAAATCCGCTTTTTGGGACAACTTATCTACTTACTTCTTAAATCTTTAGTTTAATTTTCATAAAGACTGTAAACGGTTGTGAGAAATACATTAAGGGCCGATTGCACGTTCCTGGTTTAAATTTAATAATGAGTTAATCTGCCTAATACAAAGAGATTTAACCCAAGTTAGAGACTAATCCGGAGTTAAAAATTTAACCCAGGAACGTCCAAGTGGCCCTTAGAAAATTAGTTTGATGGCTTTTCATAATTCGATTGAAATTGAAGGCGACTCGCGATCCTGAGCGATCCACAGACGCGTCGACTTCCGTTATTAATGAGTCTTCGCCGAGATGCCTGAAATATTATGCGACGAAGCAAGAGGCAATAAAACTTATTGTATGATAATAGCTGAATGTTTGCAGTCGATCTTCACAAAATATCGCCCTAATTAAATTCTTGTCTTTATGTTGGTCACATTTTTTAAAATGCTAAATTTAACGTAGTACGCTTTGTACAGATTGATTTGTTGAAAGTAGGTACCTGTAAATCGCGTGTATATTTTTTTTTCGAATTGACTAATGTTGTGTACGTCTATAGACTTTAACAATGTCACCGGGCTAGTGGGCCAGCAGAGTGCTCAGCCAGAGATTGAATTTTGGGTGGAGCCTGGGACCCCCCTCCCTAAGGATGTCTCCTGTGATACCGTACCTCAGCTTAGGGTGGGATCTTGGTTTGTTTAACGGGTGTATAGGAATTGGTAATGTTTTTAAATATCAGCCTTTCATATCACAGCAATACTAGTCCCCGTGTTGGTCCGGGCTCTTTTAAAGAATAGACTGTCTACATTCCTGTAAGGCAACTCGTAAAAGACGAGCACAGGCTTACTGTGACTAACACCGTGACATCTAGCTAGGTGGTAGAGTTTCGCAGCGACGCGTTCGGATTGATACCACCGCCTTATTTATTCCTGCCACCATAGCGTCAGCGCTTGCGGTTGACGTGTTCCGGTTCGGAGGATAAGGAAGCCGATAAACTTAGCTCGAGGCCTAACATCCCAGCCTCAGGTTAGCGACGCGCCATTACCACCTTTGGTGTCTCTAGGCGGCATGAATTTCTTACCATCAGGTAATCCGTCTGCTTGTTTGCCTTCCAATATCATAAAAGAGGTCTGTTTTATATTTGTCTTTTGTCTTTATTTGTCTTGTATTAAATTTTAACCCAGGCTATATAACACCTATTTAACATTGACACAAAATTTAGCATTGTGTTTGACTTTTGTACTTATTTTTTTTTGTTTTGTGTACAATCAAGTTTAAATAAATAAAATTTAGTAGATACCCTATCTACTAGAATTTGGTAGTATTTGGGTGAAAAGAACAGACAAACTGACGTTAAAATTAATGATACTAGTTTTGCGTTATGTATCCTGTAGACAAATCGTAGCAATCATTGATTTTAAAAATTGTGTCATGTATTTATTTTTATTGTCTTTTTAGTATAAATACAGATTCATAAATAACAACTTTTTGTTTTTATATTTACTCAATAATGAAAGAAAACAGTCAGAGCACTGTATTGCGAAAATCCACTTCCAAAAAGATATAACACAGCATCAAGATTTTTTACGATGTACTCTGTGATATCGTAAATCTTTGCGACGTTGCAGTGCAGCGTTAGGTACGACTTGAAATTTTTAGGTTTTTTATGCCATTTTATACAGTCACATTATGTATCTTATCTTTCGAATTTGATAACAACGAAACTGATCGTTATATTATTGCCTGAGATAAATCTTTCGTTTGACAAAAGTATTAACACTGAAATTACTTATTATTTTTAACATGAACATAATACCAACCAATAGTTAAAACTATCGTTTTACAAAAATAATAAAAATTCCACTGCGAGACGAATACCTTTTATAAATATTACTTTAATATCATATTTATTTTATTTTCTGATTTTATTACATCTTGTTTTATCTTACTTGCTACAACTGTCCATGAATTAGAATAACATTGACACTAAGATAGAACTTTACACATCTGGTTTCCTTTAAATTATTGCATTTCATTTTATTGATCTCATTAACTAATTTTTTTTCATTTCAAGTCGATGCAAGAGGATGAAGAAGCTGGGTTTGTGCCATTTTTTGTAGCAACTACACTGGGAACGACTGCGTGCTGCTCTTATGACAATTTACCTGAAATTGGACCAGTTGTGCGAAAATATCCTTGCGTGTGGCTGCATGTAGACGCAGCTTATGCAGGAAGTTCTTTTCTGTGCCCCGAACATAAGCACCGCTTAGCGGGAGTTGAATATGCCGACTCGTTCAATACTAATCCGAATAAACTAATGCTTACAAGCTTCGATTGCTCCTTACTATGGGTTACAAATCGATATCTACTTACATCTGCACTAGTGGTGGACCCTTTATACCTGCAACATTGCTATGATCACACCGCAATAGATTATCGTCATTGGGGAATAGCACTAAGTCGCCGATTTCGATCACTGAAGCTATGGTTCATGTTAAGGAGTTTTGGTATCAGCGGCTTACAGAAATATGTGCGACTACATTGTGAACTTGCAAAATATTTTGAAAAGTTAGTGAAGAGCGATCCTAGATTTGAACTTTGCAATCAAGTTACGGTAAATAAAACATTTATATTATAGTGGCTATGAGTATTATATGTCTTATAATGAATACTGTCCAAAATTGGTCTAGGAAAGTGCGTCTGATAAAATATGTTTGTATAATATGTAACCGTTTACCATAAAATAAAAACAAAATAACATACAAGAGTGCCATTAGATACTATTTGAAATATGTGACAAATCGATATAAGCACATATTAGAAAATAGCAAACTTCCTCCACAAAATCTTTTTACTCAACACTATTAGCGGAGACCTAAACCTAACAGAGGACAGAGTGGTGTACCTAATGAATAATAATATACCGCGCAGTAGGTACAGTGAAATAATTCTACCACACTATACCTCAGTAGTCACGCTACCACGTGCCGTAGCAATCCGAGCTGCCTAAGCTCACGCCAATAAGGTACGTTTTTATATTAAATAGCCGATCCGGCGAACTTCGAATGGCTTGAAATTAACAGTTAACACAACGTTGTATGGACTAAATTTTAGTGTGGTTATTCTAACTTTCCCTGCAATTTGTTCCGGTTTTATATGATCCTTCTCCTGACAACAAAAAAAAATAACAACAATATTCCATCCTTTCAAGCGTGATGAGATAACTATGCGAAATGAGGATGCATTTTTATATTCTATATTACATATAAATTAATCTTCATTTCGCGTTTCAATGCTACAAATTACCTACATAATACAATTATTACATGATGAATTTTCGCAACGAACGCAACGAAATGTCGGTAACACCATAATAGCTTAGCTCTATTTTGGTAGAGAATTTTGAGATCTACAAATTTGGTCTGAGCTATTTTTTCAAAAAAACTTACGGTTTTTGAGAAAAACTCAAAAAAACCTAAAATTTTGACCTTTGACCCCGAATAACTTCTGAAGCACTTATAGGACAGACGGGGACTTTTAAATTTTTGGTTTTTATAGTAAAATAAAGGTCTTGACCAAAATTCAGCTCTGTCGGAATTTTTGTTCTTTCATTACTGTTTTCAGGTCTAAATTGACCGGATTAGTAAGAAAGCTCTTTATGAAATAAGTTCACCTGTTGTATAATATCAACTCCCAAACATTTTGCTATTTTATGCTATTTCAAATGTGTACAAATAAGAATTAAATAGTAATAAGAAAGTACATATTTAGACAATACTAGCGGCACGGAACATGCTTTGCTACGTATATGACCGCATGAATGACATAACACAACAAAGAAAAAACAAAAGAAAAAAGTTTCAATAGGACAGCATAATCCCCATCTGAAAAAAAGTTTCAATTTGTCTGAAAAATACCCATTAACAAAATGATCCGCCAATTATTGAATTTATTTGTTACAAAAAAATGTACTGAACAACCGTTCGATTTTATGCAAACTTCACATAAACCATTTACTAAACAGTCCGAACAAAGCCTAAACATTTGGTTCGGATAGGTGAGCCTGTTCTTGAGTTATAAAATTACAACGAAAAGAGGCGATGATGATACACAAATTACCTTTTTAAACATTATTATAATTACTATAAATATAAATAAAATTTGCTAATTTTGTTGTGTTTTACAGTTAGGGTTAGTCTGTTTTCGGCTAGTTGGAGGGCCAGACGAAACTCCCGAACAAGTTGATGAGCTAAATAAAAAGTTGTTAACTACTATCAACGCCTCCGGCAAAATCCATATGGTGCCAGCCTCGGTCAGAGATCAGTACGTGATACGCTTCTGCGTCGTCTACCAACACGCCACACGAGAAGATATTGGTATTTTCTTTTTTTTATGATATTGGAAGGAAAACAAGCAGACGGATTTCCTGATAATAAGAAATTCACGCCGCCTAGAGACACCAAAGGTGGTAATAGTGCGTTGCCAACCTGAGGCCGGGATGTTAGGCCTCGCGCAAAAACCCTCCAAACCGGAACACGTCATGACGTTATGGCGGCAGTAATAGGTAAGGCAGTGGTATCAATCCGGGTCAGTCGCTGCGAAACTCTACGACCTAGTCAGATGTCACGGTGTTAGAGACGGTAAGCCTATGCTCGCCTTTTACGAGCTGCCTGGCAGGAAGGCGGATGGTCTATTCTGCAAAGGAGCCCGGACCAACACGTGCTATACCTATATACTTTACCTATATTCTAAGTGTGCTGCTTGGCTCTAACATGGCACAATATGTCATCAGCTAACTACGAGTCGTCAGCCTAAGCTGGTATGGCTGTACCAGCTTAGGCTGGCGGTACTTGCACCCTAAGTAAGTGCAAGTATTCATCGTCACCACTAAATATAACTTTATTGTTAATATTTTTAATGAATGCTTGTCCTGTTCCATATTTACAAGAACATTAGCTTAGTCATAAGAGTACCGAAACTGACATTTAAGATTCCAATTTTAAATTTGCCTGAAATCGAGATTCAAAAGTAACCCTACAGGTCTTTGATAGATGTGTAACCAAAGAGTATATATAAATACTACGTAACCTCCAGTAGTAGATAATAAAGCTGTTCTTGTACGTCACATACTTAGATCAATTTCATTAACCTATCAACAGTTGGAGATTATTAGAGTTATTTTAGATGATCAACTCCAACCTTATTATTACGGAGATATATATCTTCACGCCAAGTCCCTTACGTGGTAGGCAGAGAGTATCGAGTGCCAAATTTCATGTTCCTTGCAGACCCTTTTGTCTTCCTCCACATTCATTTCCCTCTTCATACAAACACGCCGGTTTCGGAGACTCTTGATACCACCCTTGTATTACCCCACCTTATTGCTAGTGTCGTCAAAATAAGTAGATGAAAATCAATTAATTATTAAGTTTAACTCGAAAATTACTGGTGAGATCACATTTGATCGCTTGTGGTCTAGCGGTCCGGCGTTGGATTTGACTTCATGAGGTCCCGGTTTTATTACCCGGGTCTGGCATCAAAAAGTAAATGTGTTTTTTTAATTTATTTAATAAAAACAACGTTGCCCGGGTAAGGTGTAGCCGGTTGGCGATAGGCTTGCTACCTAGCACATTCTGGGACACAGTGCCTTCGGCTAGTCGTGGGTGCCCTGGTTATATCTCTGCTTACCTCCTCATGAATACGGTCACGAGGAACGGGCATAATTTATATTTCATGTCTTTTTGAAGGCACACATTAATTTCCAGAAACTGCTTGGGATATTATAACGGACTTTGCGACCGAACTGCTTGAAGGACCTGATAAAGAAAGGGTACGTAAACGAGGCCTACAAATTTATATTATATTTGTACATTAGAATGTAACCAAAACTCTTTTCAAAAGAAATCTTTTTGTCATCATATTTCTATTAAAAATGATAATGGTTTCTGGATGACTCCTGCCTTCGACGTCTAGTGTTGTATTAGCCAAGGACTAAACTGTTACCTTAAGTAGGTACAGAATAAATAATAGTATTGTACTACTATTTAAATTATGTGCTTCGACTTTCGGATTCCGAAGCTTATATATTATACATTCGGATTTCCGAAGCTTGAATATAGCCGAAGCGCATAATTGAAAGTGCTACTATACTAAGGTATCTTAGATTTTCAAACGGTGTGTCATTCCCAAGAACGATGTAGCATTAGCGATAGCAAGTAGCCCATAATAGGTTATATAACATAATGTGTAGTCATAGCGACAGAACCTATATCTGTGTAAGTTATTTGTAAAAATAAAGATGCAGGAAAGTGATTATTAATATATATTGACTCAAATCAGAATGTCCTCGGAATTATTAAACCTTGTCCTATTTTCAGTTTAATAATTTATTTATATTCTTTAAAGATACTTACAAAAAGGTATTTTAAAATTATTATTTTTTTTAAGTTTAAAATAAAGTTTCTTTAGAGGCAAACTACATTTGTGTATATTTTTTGAGGCTGAAGCAAAATGTAAATGACTACTTGCTGCAGTAGTTTAAAAGAGCTTGGGGAGGCCTTAACTTTAGACGTAATCAAAAAAGAGAAGTCTTCTAATTCATTCTAGGTGACCAAAATATAGCGTTTGTATACGATTAACGGTTACGTAATAATCTGGTGGTGGTAAATTTTGTATCACACATAAACAACTACTGCCACAGTGTCAGCATTGTGAACTAAATATGAATCTATCCTGGCCATGCCATTCCAACTTTATCCCCTTGCAAATGTTATCCCATTTCTTGGATAAATAATGTAATGCAATAAATTAAACATCTGATTTAAAATAACATACATACCTATTAACGTTTTAATTTAGTGGTAAAAGGCGAACTCATACGAGTATATGGTGCAAAAACCTGTACCGCGTTGGTCAAAGCAGTCAAAGCAGTTGGTCTTATTTCTATAGTATCTACTATTAAGTGTTTACCAAAATCACAGACTAGCGTAAAGCTAGTTAAAATGAGCTTAATATACTTTACTGTGGATTCAAATGTCGTTATTTTGGTTGAAGATTGTTGAAATAATATTGTTCGTATTCTAACAAAAGTAAATTAGATAAAAGATAGAAACTTTCATTCTCTTGCGATGTAAATTGCTCTAACTCTATTAAAGTTACTACTTTAACTAATTTGATGTTTTCTATCGTAAGCGCTTGGTAAAACTTACAAAAATCACATTTTTAAATTAAATGACACTTGTACTGTTTTATGTATCAATGGGTTTTACCTTTTCAACCACTAGCAGAAAAAGAGGGGCATCACAAGTTAGACGTGTCTGTGTATCTGCCTCAGGTATCATAACTTTTGAACGGAAGGATTTTAACTCTAGTGATATATGTTTTAGTCCTGATGGTGCTGTAAAAAGCAAAAACGGTAGGCTAGTTAAATATAGTAGGCATGTTGGTATGTAACAGTACATGTGTTTTTAATTTAATTCTGTCGTCTTATACATAAGTAAATGTCTATTATCAGGAATGAAAGATATTAATATCTCCGAAACTGCACCATGGCGGTTACCGATTCTCAAAATTTGAAGTTATACTTATCGAACAACATTCAATGATTAAGGATATTTTTTTTAAATATAAAATAAACGTAAGCATTGATGTGGTAGTGCTGGTTGGTGAGGGCTGTAACTAACATGGTCAAGAGCTTGGTGATGATATTGGGGCTATTTCTATAACACCTAATATAATGTCAAATTACTTTGCATTATAAGGTATTATTTTCTTATTTTTTTTGTGATCTAGTAGTCCGGTGTTGGCGTCGACTGCACGAGGTCTGGGGTTTGATTTCCGACTCACACAACTCAAAATGTGTTTTTTAAATATTTTGTCACATAAAAACACCTTTACCGGCGTTGTTTAAGTGTCCAATCGAAGATAGCGAGTGTAAGTACTTTTGGCTAATCGTGGGTGTGCTGGTCGTAACCTCTTCGGGAATACGGGCGTGAATATGCTAACTTTTACTTGTTTTTTTATTATACAGTAGCAGGTGTCATCTAACTTAACTGTTCCCGGCTTCGATCAGTGTTCGGTTAGAGATAAAAGGCGGCCACTTATATTCTTTAAAAACCTAACGAGTAATGACCCTATCTTTGTTTGTTGTGCTTTTTTTTAAATGTAGCGTGAAATAGTTTTTAATTTTTTTTTTACGTTAAAAGTTAAAACTATCCTTTCCTGTCTCTAAATCTAAATCTAAATTCCAGGACCTTAATGAGGAACGCACGCGCCGGAACAAGGCTGCTTTGGCTCACAAGCGATCCTTCTTCGTACGCATGGTCAGCGACCCGAAGATCTACAACCCGGCTATTAACAAGACTCCACCTCCTGTACCCACCAGCCCTATTTCACCACCACCTGGGGCACCCATTAGCCCTGACACACCTTCGGACACTGGCTCACTGCAAATTGGTCCAACTACTCCGTAAGTGCTTTTATCGGTAATGATATGAAAAGTCACACACATATGATTGCCGATGTGAAATGGTTCAACATTCTACTTCTACCATTTTTTTCATTTTTTTTTATCATCATTCATCATTCGTTCATCATTTTCATTTTCATCATTCATCATTTTCGTTCATCATCATCATTTGTTTCAAACTAATGCTGAAGTATTCAGAATTTGCAGACTATAGAAATAGCGAGAAACTGCACGTGCCTAACCAGAAGTCAATATAACCAAATTACCTACTGATAATTTTAAATAGCTTCCATTATTAACATTTGGAACGATATACCTACCTACACAAATACCTATTGGAATTAAAGTAAGATAAAACATATATCTAAGTGTTAGACATACATACATACATACATACATACATACATATCTTCACGCCAAGTCCCTTACGGGGTAGGCAGAGAGTATCGAGTGCCACACCTCACGATCCTGACAAACCTGTCTTGCTTCCTTCACATTCATAACCCTTTTCATACAAACACGCCGGTTTCGGAGACTCTTGACACCACCCTCGGATAATATCCGATTGATCTGATCGTGAAATGTCAGCCTTGGTCTCCCCGGGTACCTACATCCATCCACATTCGCATTGTATATCTGCTTTGTCAATCTTTCATCTGTCATTCTTTCCATATGACCGAACCAGCGGAGCATGCCCTTTTGCATTTTAACACCAACACTTTCTTTCAATCCCACTCTTTCTCGGATTTCACTGTTACGAATGCGGTCAGCGAGCGCTACACCACAGATTTTCCGTAGTGCTCTCATTTCGACCGCATTTATCCTACTTTCATGCTCTTTCTGACATACCCAACTCTCGCTTCCATACAATAACGTTGGAATACAGAATTATGCAAAGCGAGTCTAGCTTTTTGACTCAAAACCTCGCTTTGGAATAGCTTACCCAACGCTCCATTCACACTAATAAGTGTTAGACTAGCAGAAAAGAACAAATAACAACGTGTTTGTAATTATTATTAACATTTTAACAGCCGTAGCCTATTTTACTGAACGTGCCTCCACCGCCGATCTAAAAACGGTCAGAAATTAATTTATGTTTAAGACGGCGACGGTGCGAGCTACATGTTGTTTGTCTTATTTTTCAGACCATAACGGTTAAAAGGTTAATAAAGTTTATTAGGTGGTTGAGTTTCGCAGCGACTCGTCCGAATTGGTGCCAACGCCTTACCTATTCCTGCGGCCACAACGTCAGTGCTCGCCGTTGACGTTCCAGTTGGAGGGTAAAGTAGCCGGAAAATTTACTTTTTCTCGAGGCTTAACATTCCGGTCTCAAGCGGGCAAAGCAACATTACCACCTTTGGTGTCTCTAGGAAGCGTCAATTTCTTACCATCAGAAAATCCGTCTGCGTGTTTGCCTTCCAATTACATAAAAAAAGTAACTTTACCCCCGCATTCCCGATGAGACAGACAGGGGCACAACGAGCGCACCCACGACTAGCCGAATATTTACTATAGTTAATAATTATTAAATTGATGTAATTAAAGAAATCTTGATTGCCGAGAAGTTGGTTTGTTCGCATTTTCTCCGGATTGGCTTGGAAACGGTAGTAGTAAAAGGCAGATCCCACAAAAACATTTCATGTAAAATGTTGCCAAGACGACCACATAAGTTTTACCATATGAAAAAGATATATCAGATCTCAGGTAGAGCCAAACTCCTCAATCTACACGGCCTTACTCATCCGAGCCTAACTTTCAACAACATTACTTTATTTTTGCAACATTAATGAGTTGAACTGAATAAATAAAAAAAAACTTATGGGGAAGGTCACCACGGATTATATAAATCTGAGAAGGCCACAACTTAAATTACATTGCACCTTCGTTAAATGCCAGCCAGTAGAATCTTGTGCAATTTGACACTAAAAAGACACAAGATTGTGCGTTTGCCGCTAAAATATTTTCGAGAGCGTTTCCCTAACTGCTTCAGTCTGCGTTGATAGTACATTCGGCGCGTTGATATTTCGTGCGATGTTAAGTTACATGGTAATTTGGAGAAGGCTAAAACAGCTTTTAAAAAAACTAGGCGTGCTCAAAAGACGAGACAGAGATCCGTCCTATCGCTTGCAACTTTACATGCGCAAATTCGACCTTACAAAAAGTACCTACTGTTCTTAAATCTAGAGTTGCCTCACGCTCTTTCCATTTGACAGCATCCAATATAGAGTATCGAACTATCAACGATCGAGCAATTACTTTTCGGCTTGATTATTTTTTCTACTGCATACCTATATCACGGGGAATGTTTTGAGGAGTTGATCTGTTTGATTCCTGTCCCTGAATTTCAACTTTCGAAATGTCGCCGGAGCTTAAAGTATCATGTCCGTCAACTTGATGCGAGGCAATCTTAAATCGCACACTTTTTTGGAATCAGTAGCAAGGGCAGTATTTCCAAACGGACGATACTACTTCGGAACCTACAACAAAAGAGCGTACATCTCTTTCCTAAGAGGTCGACTACGAATCTGGGAATCCGTGGGCGGCCGTGAACACTTTCTATACGGTGACCCTATAGCCTTATATAAAAAAAGGTTTTAATGTAGAGGCAATATTTAAACGTGATCTGATAATAAAGTCAGAACAATAAAACCGGAGCTATATAACAAAATAGTGTAATTATTGCGTATTGGAATTGCCATGTCTAATTAGTAGGTAGGTACAAGAACAAACAACCCACCACCTCCCATGGCCCTTCCAACCTTCTTGGTTTTGCGGGCCGAATCATCGGGAGTATACACGCGGCTCTGCTACTCTTGGCTTTTCTCCTCGTGTATCTCTTCTCTCCCTACAAGTTGTTTCTAATCTTAGACCTAGTCCCTATATGACACTCTCCCCTGAAGGGGCGGTCTTCAGCCATCCCCTATTGGGGTGGACGCACAATATGACAGGCACTTGTTCGCCTAGACATTTTTATCCTACTGCCTCCAAAGGCCACCTCTTCCGGTACCAGGCGTGCGCGAACACCGCTAGCCTACTGTAGTTCGCTGGACTAGCGACGAGCTCCGAAAAGTAAACAGGCCCTATCATCTCCAACTTCACCGTTCCCAAAGGACAAACAGTGAATCTATAGTTTATAGTGTATCTTATTAGTTATATTTAACACGCGTTAATTTTTGCAGGAAACAATCGACCTGGATAAGCTGGCCACTCGCTTTCTTCTTCCAAAGCGCTGATAATGAAAATGATCTCCAACTGAGGTAGGTATACCTCATCATGAGGTACAGATCCAATATATATATTGGATCTGTACCGCGTCAAGTCTAGATAGTGTAGATACATTTTATTTATTAAATTCAATTGTTATAATGATAAAATTCACATTACAAAACACACAGAGACGGGCCGCGCCCCATCGCATCGGCGAATTTGTGGGCGGATTTCTGTTACTCAGCGCCAGAGTAGAGCAAAACATTAGAGAGGCGGCTCGACGCATGCTCGACGTTAACATCATTAAAAATGGAAAGTGGCACCTCTAGTAATTGTCACATGAAACTTTGGCAGTAAAATATTATTAGTGCTCTATTCTCTTTACTGCTATTGTGATCTTTGGTGACTCTAGTCTAGGCCGCATCGTTGAATGCACGCGGGGCGCCGAGCGGAAAAATCCACGCTGATGCGGCCCGACACATTGGTCGTTGCTTCATAGAAAATGTATGAAAGCGATCTAGGCGGATTATTGCGCTACGATGCGCCCCGTTAAATGGGCGCTATCCTTTACTGTGCTTAAATATATTATTTAAAATGAACTTGGCTTCCATGATCTATCCTAGATAAGAGGAGAGCTAATTTATTTAGATGTGCCATAATTTATTTTAAGGAGAGCTAATTTATTTAGGTAACCATTATCTACTGTAGACCTATCTCTAACCGTATTGATAACATTTGCTTATATAGATGTATAGAAGATAATGGAATAAAATTATTACAGATTTCGTCACCTCGACACCACAGTTCGTTTAAAGAGTCCTAATCATGGCCGACGAGGATCATCACCGTGTCCGTCACCTGAGAGGCGCGCGCCTTCTCCCGCCGCACATTAAAGACGTGATCTTACATAACTGGCGCATATCTCCTGCCATTACGCGACGTTATTTGACTTGCATTCACTAGTTTACTCAAACATTTTAAATAGGTACTTAAGGGAATTTAGCTGTCACTCAATACTTTCAATATTAATAAATGGTACCTTATTATCTGACATGAGTACGATAGTGTACTAAAAATTTACTGCATCATTACTGAGTGGTGTCTTCTAACTGACTGACCAGTATGTGAATCTCTCACCACACATTAATGATGGTGCGGCCTCAAACGATGTGAATTATCTAAATGTTAATAAATTATTGTGCAATCGTTTATAAATATATAGGGGTAAAATTTTATTTAAAAATTCAAAATATAAATATTTGCAAAGGATACCCGTTTTTTTATTGTAATATCCATAAAGGTGGGTAAAACAGTTTTCGATTTTTGTAAATCTTGGACTGTATACAAGAAGACTATCGGCTCCCTACTCACCGGTATAGAACACGGTAATGGCGAGCACTGTCGCTAGGTAAGGTAAGGCAATGGTACTAACCTAGGCGAGCTGCTGCAAAGCACTTTACCTAAAATCTTCACCTATTCTAGTATTGTCGCGAGGTGACAGGTGTGCCATCTAAAAAGTGATAGTACAACGTCGTTGAAGTACGTCACGTAACTGTACTTACACAGCCACCTTCAGTCTATTTCAAATGTAAAGGAAAAAGGCCATTGACCTTTAAGTGCAAAACAGGGCTAATAAATATTTCTTGAAACGCTTAGAAAATTGGGGTATTTTTTTATACATTTAAGGTTTGACACATATGGGAAAAAATTGTCTCATTAATTACGTAACCTCGGTAACTTGGACTTGTAAACATAAAATTGGGCAGAGAGGTTTCTTAAAGACGCGGCATGTCAGTTAAGTATAATTGTAATAATGTCAGGATTTTCAAGGCATGTTAATGACGAATATGTAATGGCACTGAAGCGTCACAATCAGTCAACTAGTATAGAAAATAATCATGGATTGAAGGAAATTTATAATGGAGGATTGTTGGAGCTACTTGAACGCATCGTCATGCCATATGCATACCCATTAAACATCTCCTACATATTATCTACATATTAATACGTAATACCAAAACTTTGGACGCCTTTTTACGAAAATTTCGCGGACGCAGGAGCATAAAATTTAGCACACTTATAGTTTATGTGTAGGAGAAGTGCAGAACGCTAACATTTTTCAATAATAATGCTTATAAAGTCCTTTTTTTTATGATATTGTAAGGCAAACAAGCAGACGGATTTCCTGATGGTGAGAAATTCACGCGGCCTAGAGTCACCAAAGGTGGCAATGGTGCGTTGCCAACCGGAGGCCAGGATGTTAGGCCTCGAGCAAAAGTAGGTTTACCGGCTACCTTACCCTCCAAACCGGAACACGTCGTGACGTAATGCCGGCAGGAATAGGTAAAGCGGTGGTACCAGTCCGGGTGAGTCGCTGCGAAACTCTACCACCTAGTCAGATGTGACGGTGTTAGTGTCGGTAAGCCTATGCTCGCCTTTTACGAGCTGCCTGGCAGGAAGGCAGATGGTCTATTCTGCAAAAGAGCCCGGACCAACACGGGGATAAATCAATAAATAAAACATTACCCACACTACCATGCATTTTACACACACAAACAAAAATCTTGATGATAACAATAAAAGATCACAGATGGCGCACCATACAGTTTGGAAACAAAGTAGTTAGTTTTGAGAAATAAAGATGGTGTTGTTATCAACAAGATATCAAAATTTATTATGGTCGAATTTCGACCAACGGGCAACCACTAGTATAATAAAATATCTATTAAGAGCCTCGCGTGTAGAGCAGTCTGTTTAAATTGTTTTAGCTTACATGTATAAAATGTAGGTTCCTATTACTATCTGGAAATGAGTAAACACTATTTTCGTAATTCCTTTTCACTGAAACCTATTCCGTCATAGTGTCAAATCAAATCTTCAAGGGTAATAATTCCTTGAAAAGAATTTTTGCCCACACGCTTGGTATCCGTGTGTGGTATTTGAATCGCATATTTTTTAATTCTTTTCTAATAATAATATGGTGGACGTTGAAAACATGGAATGGCTGTCAAATGTAAGAATACCGAAGTATTTTTTTCCACTTGGATACCAAAACTAATACCTGGTTTACTGAACTAATGCCTGGTTTGGTTTAATGCCTGTTTGATTGAAAAGTAGTCAAGTCCCAAGGTAATGTTAACTTAATGTGACTAAACATACAATTCACAAACAAGTTACAAATTAATTTTTTGTTTGTTTGTTAAGGCTTAAAAGGCTGCGACTTATTTTTTATTCCAGGTTCTAGTTCTTAGGGCTTTTTCTTTCTTTCTTTAAGCTTTTGCCTTAAAGTTAGTATTTAGCCATTAGTCAAGTAGAAATTTGCATCAAATTTTATATCAATATCAATTAATTTTAATTATTCATCAGTCGTAAGTCGTCAATAAGTCATGTCAGGCTCTTGGGTAAAGCGGTGGCCTTTTTACACAAGCTCATGTAACGAGATTTGGCGGCAACGAGAAAATATACGATACGCTAATTTCTTTATGATTATTTCATTTGTGCACTTTTAATGAACAAAATTGTACAAAATGCCACCAAAATTGACTAATTTCACTCAATATTAACACGAAATTCAATAATTATGAAAAAACTTCGACCATCTTTTCTCTCGATGGCGCCAAAACTCAGTTCTTTGGGCTTGACATTGAGCGTGTTAATGTATATAAAACTGTATATTTTTTAATTGATATTCACACTTATTTTTTCAATTATTATACCTACATATATTTAATTAGGTTTCTACATGGTATTCTCACGTCAAAAAGGCTTGACCATTTTAATGTAATTTTAGCATAGAATGTATTTATTTCGACGTCGGGACGTGACGACGTCATCGTCCGTTGTTAGTGATCCAGTAATACCAGTTACTGGATTATTTCACTATCATAGTTAGTCCGTAGTGTTGAGTAACAGCTCACCTAGATTAGAACTACCACCTTACTTATTTTTTACATCAGCCTTCGCCATTGGGGTGTGCTATACCAAAGTAGTATAGTAGTACTTAGTGTCGGATTTCCTGACTAAAATATATAGTTGGGTACCTTTAAATAATACCTTCAATAGACCATCTGCCTTCCTGCCAGGCAACTCGCAAAAGGTGAGCAAAGGCTTACCGTCACTAACACCGTGACATCTGGCTACTGGCTAGGTGGCAGTTTCGCAGCGACTCGTCCGGATTGGTTCCACCGCCTTACATATTCCTGCTGCCATAATGTCACGAACGTCACGACGTGTTCCGGTTCGGAGGGTATGGTAGTCGGTAAACTTACTGTGGTCAAGGCTAACATTTCGGCTTCAGGTTGGCAGTGCACATGATAATGACCATTTGTTAATGATATGGTAATGACCATAGGTGAATTTCTCACCATCAGGAAATTGTTTGTCTTCCAATATCATAAAAAAAACGTTAAAAAGTTACGTTAGCAGCCTTAAGCTGAGATTTTAAGGCTCTTACATAAATAAGACTGACTACATACCCTACCCTCCAGACGAGACAAAGAGCGAGTATTGACGTTATGGCGGTGTGAGAAGGTAATATGGTATTACCGACCCGTGGCAAAACAGAAACATCTAATTACAGTCCCAGTGTCAATGACCACGCTTGCCACTTACGACCTCCTTGGTCGACAAATAGTTGGTCTATAATCTCCAAAGAAGGCTGGAATCAATGCAAGATATCAATCAGTTATTTTACTATTGAAAAATACTAATAATAAAAGATTATTAATAATAACATTTAATCGCTAATTTCGTTTCCAAATTCTCTTTCTTAGATTAAAAAAAAAACAGTTTTTGAAATTCTATGAAATAATATGATTCTTTAGCTCCCCGTCCCACCCTACTGTGTGTAAAACATTTTCATCGTCTAAATTCCAAGCGGGTCCCCTTACGTGGTTCGAGTGTAATTGTTTATTTTCGTATATTAGTTTAGCCTTATCTTCATTGACACCAAGAACTGATACAATTTTATTATCACAGCACACTGCAACTCGGTCACATCTACAACAAAAAACATATAAAATGTTTTTAACATTATTTGTAAAAAAACGAAATATTTGTTATTCACGTTGCGAAATTTACTGTTATTTCTTCACGCTCTTATCCCCGAAGAGGCAGGCAAAATCACAACTAGGGCACCAACGATAAGCAGAAGACACTAAGTCCCACAATGTGATAGGTGACAAGCCTATCGCCAACCGGGCACATATCCAATACCAAGCAACATTTTTTTATTACAAAATTGGAAAAAACACATTTTCTTTTTGTTGCTCGACCCGGGAATCGAACTCGGGACCTCATGAAGTCAAGTCAGGACCTGGACCACTAGACCACACAGGAGATTACGAAAATTGTGTAAAATATTTTCGATTCGAATTATGTTTATTGTTTCATTGTGTGCCTATAGACACTAAAAAATATTCTTAAGGAACTGTGTAAAATTTAAATGGGTGCCGACTGACAATATTTTAATAATAACATTTCAAGAAATCTGATTTGTGTATGTTTGTAGTGATTATAAAACTATTTCAATATAGTTTTTCAGTGTTACTTTTAACAACAGATCTAACTTTCCTTTGTTCGTTCTAGTATTTTTTCATGCAGTCCGATTTTTTGATTTTCATAATTAAATCTTTATTTTCTTGGTTTTAGTGAGAATAAATAACCTCCCTTATCACTAAATATTATAAAACAAAGTTCCCTGGTCACGTCTGCCTGTTCGCAATATATTCAAAAGTATTCAACGAATTTTAATACGATTTTAACTAATTGATAGTGACTCATGGAGGTTTGTTTTTTTTACGGTTTTTCTAATAGTAAGATACTAACGTGGCCTTTAGACAACATAGATGTTATAGGTGCGTTGTTGTCTTGTGACCGGGATATTTGACTATTTATTGGGCAAGTGTACCCGAATACGCCAGTCATTAGGGCGGCAGGAACAGTCAGTGGTGTTATAAGTAATCACCATTTAATCAGTGGTCGTCACTTACGAGCTACCTTACTGAAAAGCAGGTGGTATATTCTACTCATTGGATTCGGGCCATCACAATAAAAATATATTCCTGGACAAGTTACAGAAATTTAATCAAACCCCAAAGTAAGCAAATTACATCACTGTGTTGATGTTAGTCAACGATAATAATACATAGAATACTAATACATACCGGAATAAGTTTAATAAACACCCAGACCCGAAAATGACGCCGATATCAAACGCGATCAACATAAAAACGCGTTCAGTCAATGGTCGAAAGTATCAATCATGTCGGTTTCATTGTCAAAGAATTTTTGGCTGTTATAAATATTTTACTATTAAACTAATTTACGTGGAAAGTAGATTTCCAGGAAAGGGATAAAAAATTTGTCAATTTTAAGAGTACTTGAATTCTTTTACACTGAACTTAGTTTAACTAAACTCGGTTTACAATATGATCGTTGAAATCAGCCCTAACCACTTGAACGTCCGTGGGTAGTATAGTACCAAAATATTTTGTATCGTCGTACGTTCTGGGTATTACAATACCCAGTAGAACAACGTTCCATTGATATTGCAAGATGGATATTTCAAACATATATTATTTTTGAATTTTACTTTATGTACACTGACGTTCACAAAGATATTTTTAATTGAAAACGTTAAGTAATTTTCCGTTTTACGAACGTTTTTACCAAAGAACGTTATGTGGTATTTCGTCGCACAAATCTCATTTGCGTTTGGACGTAATAGGAGCTTGACAGCTTGCAACGCTGTCGTTCAAGTGGCTAAATGTTCATGACACAGAGGCCTGAAGCCTCGAGGTTGGTCGATGGAGTTTGGCGTGTCGTTGAAATATGATGCCATTGGTTCAATAGTTCAATATGCTGGAAAGCATAATCCAGTGAAGTCCTAGACAAAATACAAAGGACTTTATGTTATTTCATATTTAAGTTATTTCATACTCCATTATTGAACTTTATCAAATTAGGAACAATAACAATTTTAAACACAAAATGTAGGTCTTAAAATTTAACATAAATACATATCTTCACGCCAAGATACTCCCCAGGCAAGCAGAGAGTATCAAATCTCACGATCTTTGCAGACCTTTCTGAATTCCTCTACATTCATTGCCCTTTTCATACAAACACGCCGGTTTCGGAGACCCTTGACTCGACCCTCGGATAATACCGGAGTGATAGTAGAATGTCAAAAAACTAGGTCTTCGGGGTACCTACATCCATTTACATCATAGAAATAGGAATATAATTTCATAAAAGAAGTGCAACAATGTTCTATAGCAAATTTAGTTGTATAAATACCGTTGGAATCGAAATATATAACTTAACAACATCTCTTTGTCTCTTTTTAATTAATGATGATATTACGTACGCCGAAAAAAATAACGACATTTTTGTCTATGCTCATTTTGGCGTCGTTTTAAAGTGACGTCATGATAGTTCTCATGCTTGCCAAGAACGCCATATGTAGTGATATACTATTACAATAATTGTCATTGTTTTATTATACGTTCACAGAAAATAATATTAGGACAAGATATGAATGTATACCATCGGCATTGAAAATGTCAATCATAGTCTATCGTAATAAGAATTCTTTCAAATGCTTACTTTAGAGTAAAGAAAATTGTTTTAATGTAAGTAATCTGTTAAATTTTTTTTGTAATGATAATGAATCTTGTAATGAATATAAAGAGTTAAACTTATATAAACAATAAACATATTTACACGCCACAATGTAAAAAAAAAAATATGCTCGTGAAAAGTCAATAAATATTCTTTCTTTCGTTTCATTACATTTCCCTATTTATAAGGCAATTGAGTAGCACTAAGTCAGTAAGTTGATAGTTGCAATTTCATTCGGTAGGTAAATAATAATTCTTATCTATTACCTAAACTTAACTATCAATCGTCACTAAGAGCAAATTTGGCAGTGCTTGCAGCGGTTTTACTCAAAATACATCAACTCGGGAACTTTCAAGTGTCCTTGAAATGAGCTCATTCTGAAAGGTCAGTTGACGGCATAGGCGGCGCTGATCATTTTAGCAGGTGATTAAATTATAAAAATACTACGGTACTGTAAAAAAATACACTTACTTTAAATTCACAGCAAGTTTGTGGACGGCTGTAGGAAATTCTATGAGCTTCTCAAAAGTTTCCGAATTTCTTACATCAATCAGACCAACCACACCCGATTCATCTCCAAAAACCAATTTATTTTCATCCAACCATTGCAGACAGCGGACACCACAACAGTTTTTTAAAAGATCTAAAAATTAACCAAATTGTTAGGTAATCAGTTTATTACAGCTGCCATCATAATACCATTCCGAACAAGAAAAACTGAAATTGTGACTATGTGTCAATACCTAAATAATATTTATTGATTTATTTCGCAAATTGATTTAACATAAAGTGAAATAGTACATAATACATAAAGTAAACTACTTGCTTGTGAAATAGGTGCTATCAATGACATAATAACATAATATTTATAGTCAATAACAAATAATGTAAATATTTTTTTAATTGTACATTGAAATACATAGATTTATAAAGTAAGGCAGCAAGTACATTACCTAAGACTGGTTTGGCAGTATTATTTTCGTCCCATAACGATACATAGTAGTCTAATGAGCCTGTTGCAAAACTACTATGTGTTCCTGGTTTTACAGCCACTCCATATATAGCTTTACTATGAGCACTACTGTAATTTCTAATACAGACCAAATCAGCTATGTCCCAAACCTTAAATAAAGATTATTTTTATTTTTCTAATGCACAATAATATAATGTTGACTTTGAAATAAACTTGGAAAATGCACCAAATACGCTTACATTCCATTTCACTATAGAGAACCATTTGCATCTAGACATAACTACATTCAATTAATTTTATAATTAACTAGCGGCATGTTTCGTATTAGCACGGGTAGAAAAATTTCTAATTTATCCTAGAAGTAACGTAGCCAATGTTTCTTAGGGATAATGTTGGCTTCTAAATGGCTGAGATACGTACAGCAGCGTCACCCACCGTGTTCAATTGCATATTTAAATCATCCAGGAAATCATCAAAATACTTACACAAAATTTCAAATCAATTGGTTAAGAAGTTATGTAAAATATATTAGAATACATAGATATTTTTACTCCCGTTGTACCACGGGAATAAAGCATTTTCCCTTGATAAAAAGCATCCTATGTTCATTTGGGATAATGTTCTACCCATTTCAAAAAATAAGACATTTGTTGCAATCCTTCTCAATATGCTCATAAAATATGTCATACATTACAGCGACTCATTTTTATTTATGTGCATAGAAAAATTGATTAGGTATGCTTAATACATTCGTGTCTGTGAAACCATGGAAATACACATGCAAAATTTTAAACCAATCGGTACAGCCGCCTAGAAGTTGACATACCGACAGCATAGCTCCATCTATTCGTTTTCTCGTAGGAATTTAGCATTTTCCGCGCTGTAAAAAGTAGCTAATGTTATTCAGGGATAGTGTCAACTTCTAATGGAAAAATATTGTTTCGAATCGGTCCAGTAGTTTCGGAGCCTATTAAATACAAACAACAAATATCAAATCTTTCTTCTTTATTATTAGTATAAACAAATTCTATTACCCGGGTATTGATTGAATTCCGATAACAGCGTTAAAAATATTCTTATGATTGTATTATCTACTAGCTTTCCCGGCGAACTTCGTTCCACCCGTTAATTTGTAAGGGATTTTTTTTTTCCTAGTTTCCTCGCATTTTTTTTACCCTTTTTCTTATCTTTTAAACCTTCCCAAGACTTGAACAAATAATTCAAAGCCAAAATTAGCCAAATCGGTTCAGCTGTTTTCGAGTTTTAGCAAGACTAACGAACAGCAATTGATTTTTATATATATAGATTGACATATGCGTATTATTTCTGAAGGAGCATATTTAAAAGGTAACAAAAAATATTCTTCCGCTACTTTCTTGACATAGTAGTAAAACAAAATTCCTGACAATCTTAAATCACTGCCTCAAAGGTTTTGAAAGAAGCTAATTGACTAGTTGTTAGACAACTTTATGCAGAAAAGTTCAATTGATAAATTTTGTAAATAAGATAAATGTCATAATAAATAAATATAATATCTTGGTTGCCGAGTAGTTAGTTTGTTTCATATTTTATTTTATTTTATCATATCCAGTCAAACTATTAGATGCAGCATAAATTAAATTTAACAATTTAAATTTTTACCTTTATGTTACCATCAGCTCCAACTGTAACATATTCTGAAGAAGGTTTTAAGCAATCCACAGCCAACGCTGCATTGTCATGTTCAGACACCGATAGATCTTCAGTCCACTGCTGCCATGCATCATCATTACTAGTCCAAAGGCTGACTGCACCGGTATCTTCACATATTAAAACCTGTTAAAAACAATTACAATTCAATTAGATAATAAAATACAATTAGATCTTAGAATCTTAATAGATTAGTAAATTTCAATTCTAATTTAGATAAAATGTTGTATTTCTTTAAATAAATAGTCTAGTCAACAAGTGCCTTTTTGGTCAACTTTTTTTTAGCAGTCTCCAAAAATTATGATTGAGTTGTCATTCGATTTGGAATGGCATCTAGATAGTTTTCGAAAAACAATGAAGTTCCGCAAATAAAAATTACAAAAGTTATTAACAATTAACTAAAAAAATAATAACCCGCCCAGTGCCTTTAGTTTTAAATAAACTAAAGGCACTGGGCGGATGAGAGATCTTTGTCACTGAAACCAGCGGCGGCGATGTCGTGTGACGTCATGGGAGTTTGTTTCAGAATTGCGAGGGGGCTAGCTTTTGCATCATTATCGTACCGGCGAGATCTAACAATATGTGACTGGGTTTCCGTAATCTCATGGGGTCATCCATGTCTAGTGCGTAGTTCTTTCTGGGTTAAAGTAAGCAGCTTTTATTTTACAGTAACATTCCAATGGCTCTTTGAAATGCTGAGCTATTGTTGACAAATCGAGGCCAAGGTGGAGGACCTCATTCCGTCCGTACCACAGGCAAATGGTGGCAGTAGGCATGAACCTATTCTGTACAAACTTCAAAGTAACCGAGTTGCAAACAATTGCTTTGATTTAGTTCTAAAAGAAAGATAGTTGAATTTTGATTATCTCACCTTATTAGATTTTTCAACAAAACAACCATCTGCAGTTCCACTTATTAGGCATATATCTTTTTTACTTGTTATATTAAAGTTTTCTTCTTTATTTTTTTTAATAATCCGAGCTCCACCATTCCAGTATCTTCCAGTAAGTTCAGAACAACCTACTAGTAAGGTGCCATCTGAAATATATTAAAATCTTTGATGTAGAACATGAATTGTTTGAAAATTAATTTGAAATGTTAAAAAAATTGATTTAAGCGTTTTACTCTTTATTTAGACAGAATAAAACTTTAACTTAATTTTACTCAAAGTTTTTAGAATTTGATGATGTGAAGGGTGTAGGCGGATAGTACACGTTCAGGGCAACATATGGTTTTTAAAACGCGGAAATGCTAATTTCATGGTTAAAATATCACTCGAAAATTCAAATTTTAGGTTAGTCTGTGCGACGGACACTTGATAGAACACAGTATTTTGTACGAAAACTATACGTAATGTGTATCCCTACAGCGCCTGGTTAGGGTGTTAGGTATTATTTTTATATGCACCAAGAGAAAACTGCGTTCGAAATAATTGTGTGCGCTAACATTTTATTTTGTACGAAAACTAACCGTATCGCGTATCCCGACCTTGCCTTTTCGAAATAATTGCGAGCACTGACGTTTTTATTCGAAAACCAGGCACATCGCGCCATCACAAAAAATATTTTTTTTCGGATATAATCGACCTTTTTTTAATAAGCGATAGCGGATGATAGGCGCGCGGCCTCGTGTTTGGCGCGGCGAGATACAAGTTTTTTTCATTTTCTCAAAAAGTAGGTACGTACTTCCGCGCTGCGACGATACTTGAGGACGGTTCTAAAGAGTCCCCTCTACCCTATAAGTCGTTTTAGATAAAAAAATATTATTCGGATTTTTTACTTTGGAAATCCAAATGTTATGTCATGGTCCAAATACCAAATATTTTTTTCATTAAGATAAATTTCATATGAAAGTTTTGATATAATACAAAATATGCAGAAGTTCAGTTACCTGGATGCAGTTTCACATAATCCAAATAATTTTGTGTACTGGTTCCAGTAATATCCGTCCTGTAGACTTCTGCATTTAAATGTGGTGGTACTATTCTATTACTATTTTCCATTTTTCATTTACAGAAATTAATTCATAGACGTTCAAAAGTTTTGTAATAAAAATTGCTTTGTTTCTTTCCTTTGCAAGGAATGATATTCCTTTGCAAGAATGATACTCGTAGGGATTTATTATACCTAGCTGGATGTTTTTGAAATTAATAAAATTTCTGATAAGGGTTATCCTCTCTATGTGGTCTTAATAAGTTTTAAATATTAAGTTAAACGAATTTGCTTAGAGAAAAATATTCAATTAAAACATAAAATTCAGGTTTTCCTTATTTTTAAGTTGTTTTTTTTTAATTTGTTTTTTTAATTTTATCCCAGTCGGGGAAAGGCAAAGGATCTGTGTCCATACAGCCACGTCTTCCGTATTAATAAATCTTTTTCTTGTTATATATTTTCAATTTGTGTCTTCCGTATTAATTCTTTATTTCAGTCATTAGTCACTATTTACACAGTCTTGTCTGGGTCTTGAGTAAAGCGGTGGTTTCGTTACACAAGCTCGTTTATGAGATTTGGCGGCAGCGAGGAAATTCACGATACACTGATTTCTTCATGATTATTTCAGTAGTGCACTTTCACTGAACAAAATCAAACTAATTCCCACCTAAATTAACCAATTTTACTCATATTTTACACTAAATTCAATAATTGTGGAAAAATTACGACCATCTTCATTCACGATGGCGCCAAAACTCCTTATTTTTAAGTTTAAGGTTATACTGGGTTATACCACAGCTACTATAGATGCTAACGCATGGTTATACTCTCTTTGGTTATACTTTTTTTTTTTTTTTTT
>NJDC01000037.1:426095-481141 GCA_002245475.1 Calephelis virginiensis | reverse complement strand
TACAAAAACTTACCTACTTAACCGATGGATGAAATACAATATATACTCAATAAAATTAATATTTACACATATACAATACCACAAAATGATCCTCTAAATATTTTTTTAAATTTACAAAAACCGCGAAACCAAAATCACAGCCGCCAAGCTTTATGTTTCCCGCGCTTTTCTTGGTTATACTTGTAAATAAACTGGTAAATCAAAATTGACAATTTTTATTTTCTTAGGCTAAGACCCACTAAGAGTTAAAAGCCCTTGCTGCCAAGTTTCCCTTATAGTAAATTCGTTATCGTGTGGCAAAACGTGTCCTCATGTAAATTACTGTCGTGATTTTGAATGCCTTACGAATTTTTATTTGAAGCAGTGATGGCAAAACTTATAGGACAGTGACAGATTAGTGAATGATAAAATGTGTTCCATTGTTTAATATTCTATACTGACTATACTATACCTAGTTATTTGATGTGAAACTTGATGAATTACGTATCTCAGTAACAAGTCGTATGAGATTGGGACACAGAAACAGCCCTGACTATTTGTAAAAGATTTACATTAAATATCTGAGCATGAAACTGATGTTGGTAAACTAAATCACATTTTCTTTAACTGTGTCAACATAGATTTAGGATGTACTAGATAAACAATTATTAGTTAAAACACGAGACCAAAAAAAATACTTATGTGTGAGTAAATTGTTTATGTGTGAGTTAAAACCATTCAGTGCCTTAGTCGCGAATTCGCGTCCTAGCAAATTTTTTTTCCGGTGCCATGGACGCGCATTCGCGTTCTTATGTGACTTGTCTCGTTTTTCCTCGTATCAAGAGTAAATAATCTGAAATTTAAAGTATACATACGTCTAAATTCAAAGTTAACAGTCTCAAAGCGGCTCCTGAATATAACATGAAATTTAAAAACTACTTAAATCATTGATTTCACGAACATGCCTTAGACGCATAATCGCGTCTGGTACGATAAAATATGACAGAAGTAACAAACTGTTCAACATGATTTATTTTGTATAAAAATACTCAAAATTAATCTATTTGTCGTTGGCGCTGTTATTATAAGTAATAATAGAAAAGGATTGTGGTTGTGAAAAGATATGTGCGCCCAAACAGATAAAAATCGTTACTTCTCCAAACTAAACTATTTTTTTGCATTACTGTATATCTTTGATAAGCATCAAATGTTAATAGTTCATGAAGTACAAACTGGCTGAAATGTGTGCATGCATGCTAATCTGAGGGTACTCGGTCAATATTTTCTGTCGACATTTTTTGTGCACTGTAGCACTGTCCTAAAACTTCTTTTGAAGCTTGACAATTCCATCATCTAAGTATGAAGAAAGCGCGTCTTAGTTTTTTTCTGTTACAATGAGTAATAGACATTTAACCAATTAAATTTAACTTGCACCTGTTTAACACTTTTTTGAAGACACTTAATAAACACTTAGCTAGTAATAAACCAATAGCCCCCAAATTTGTTCACAACCTTTGCAAAAAGTTTTCGAAACTGGGAGCCCCAACGAATCGGTTAACAAAAAAGTAATGAAAATATCACGTGAAATTAATACGAAAAATTATAGTTTACAACCCCTGATTTTATAATTTTCAATTTTTTTTTGTCTCCATACTACACGAACACGATTTACGAGTATGAAGCCATTTGGGAAGAAAATTGCAATTTCCGATAGAATTTAAGTTCAATGTGCCGAAAACGCGAATACGCGTCCAAGTTACTTTATTGGAGATGGCATGGACGCGATATCGAGTCCAAGTATCGTTACCTCGTTTAGCACAAGTTCATAGTATCAGCTAAGGCAATTAATGGTTAAAAAAGGGTTGTTATTAGCCCACGTAAGTTAATTGTATCGACAAATGAATCCACAGTTTAATTTTTATTTAAAAGAACTAGCTACTTAATTAATATGTCCCGTATTGATCAGGGTCCACTTAAGATAACAGATTTTTCTCTGGTAGCTCCTCAAACATTTGCTTTACTTATCACTACCACAGTTACTAGGTGGTAATATTTTTAAGTCACGCCCGGTTTTCGTGTCACCACCTTAGCTATTTCCTAAAGCAATGGTTTTTATTGTCATGCTCCGATTAGAGTGAAGGTTAATGCGTAGGTGCATGTACTAAAGTATATTTATTTCTATGGCTTGAGTCAGCCAACAATCTTCAGATTCTTCATAAAGTAGTTAGGAACAACCATGAACTATTGACACCAAACATCTTATAGGTGCATCGCTGTCCTGTGACCAGACTGTTAGGCGTGCTGTCCAAGTCTAGCTGCCAAGCCCTTCGCACCTGAACATCAGACGGACACAACAGCTGGAGGTAAGGGGGTGAATTAAAAGTTCTAACACGGGCAAGTGGCTGCACATCACTCTTCCCCCAGTGATCTTGTTGATAATGACCCATGTAAACTGTGCTCGTCTTATAATTTATTTTTGATAGGGATGACTACGGTCTATGATTTTTCGATACCAGACTAACAAGGGGAAACCAAAAAAAAAAAAATATATCTATAGGCGATAGTTTTCTCTTTCCGTCAGGAACGCTAACTGTTTACTTGCTACTTTATGATATAAAAAAAAGAATATAGCAGTACGAGAAAATAAAACTTGGTTTATAAGTAAAGAAGATGTGTCAAAAATAAAAAATATATTTTTTTCCTATAATGCTTACATAAAGCTTACCTCAACCAGTTCGCACGTTGAAAATGCCACATTTATAATAAAAGATTCTGAAATCAAACTCTGGCTTGTAATCTACCCGTGAATACTATTTACATGACGTCACACGTTTTTATTTTTATTTGGAGTCCATTCATCTCTGTTTAAAGTTGTCTTACTAAATAATTCCTTGGGAATCTATGAAAACAGAAATTTAAATTAATATTATTTAAAGTTACACGACGGGTATGTAACGGGTTTAGCAGTTGCATTTTAAATGTCGGAGAACTGTAAATGTCTGAGAATACAAATAAGGCAATTTGTACCTGTTATGAACTTCTTGCTCCCACGCTTTGTTGATCTTGTACATTCTAAATCGATATGTGTGTCAATTTTAGTTTACTTATTTTATTTATTTCATTTTGTATCAATGTGTCAATTACAATAATTCCTTATTTTATAGTAATTTAACTGAAAGCAATATTCTATTGCCAACATTAATAACTACATTATTTGCTACTCCTTCCACGTTTTCAATGTTAGCCTTATTTATTGCAAATTGTAGCCTTAAAATATTTATATAAAAAGTTAGTAAAAGTCTCGTTTATATTGTCTTTAACTTAATTAATTGTAAATCCTTCACTTTTGTATTTTTAATGATCTTTTATTTTTATCACTTCCCAAATTTTCGTTCCTTCTTTTTAAGATTAACGCAAGGTAGTTTTTAATGCTCTTGCTATTATTTAAAAATATCTTATTGATTTCAGTTTACTTCTTCCGTTTTTTAGGCCATACTCTTTGTTAGTTTAATTATATACTCAAAGGCCATACTGCTACGTTTTCCGTATTAATATTTTTTTTTCCGTATTAATAATTTCTATTTTTTATATTATACATTTACAATTATCTTTCTTCTTTAGTTTTGCCTCGATTTCCGTATTAAAAACTGCACCGACTGAACAGCACAGAGTTACTTTTTTCAAGTGTTTAAAAATTATAATAACTCAAATAAAGTTAGCTCTTTTCATTTTAGAAGTCTAGCTCTTTTTAGTTTTTTTAGATATCTGGCTCCTTTTAAAATTTGGAAATGGCAGCACTGCAAATGACATTATTGACATTGTGATGACTGATGAGCTTGAATTTTGAAGTTGTTTTGAAGTTTGATTTTGAGGTTAGAATTTACACATAATTATCAAAATAATTACGATTGTTATTGATTAAAGATTTAAAATTCTTTAAAAATTTTCTAACTGTATTTATAACAATAAATGTATGTACCCGCCTATTAATTATTTGTTTTTACATTTTTAATTAACAGTGTAATCAGTGAAAGTGGTGTTTCTAGGCTGTATAGTTACAATAGTTTGGAAGTCCTTTGCACTTTTATTAATATTAAGTTTGGCTGACAAAATATTTGTCTATATTATACTATAGTAAATATTATCGCCTTCTCACAATCTTGCCAAATTTAGAGGAATACTGTGACAAAACTTAAAAAAAAAACAATGGCTAAGTTGGAGTTATTACAATCTTTAGTTGGTCATAAGGGGATTGTTTGGAACGCTTCCTGGCATCCTCAAGGTAAAGCGTTTGCCACGTGCGGAGAAGATAAATCAATAAAACTGTGGAATAAAGGAGGACAAGAATGGTCCATGAAAACGGTTTTAGTAGATGGTCATCAAAGAACAATTAGAGAAGTTGCATGGTCTCCATGTGGAAATTTTCTGGCTTCGGCTAGCTTTGACGGTACTACAGCGATTTGGGATAAAAAGAGTGGTATGTATAGTTGTGGTGGTATTTTTTTACCTTCAACTATATTCATTTGACTTATATAAGAAATTTCTTTGGTAGGTCAATTTGAATGCAATGCAACTTTAGAAGGACATGAGAATGAAGTCAAAAGTGTATCTTGGTCACCTTCTGGTACTCTGTTGGCAACATGCGGCAGAGATAAGTCTGTGTGGGTTTGGGAAGTAGCTGGAGATGATGAATATGTCTGTGAAGCAGTACTAAATGCACACAATCAAGATGTTAAAAAAGTTAGTACATTTAACCACTTTTTAAGATCTTATAATCCAGACATTGCCAGTACAAGAATATTTCTGTTCCAGGTGGTTTGGCATCCTTCCCTGGATATTTTGGCCTCTGCTTCTTATGATAACACTGTCAAACTATATAAAGAAGACCAACTAGACAATGATTGGACTTGCATTGCAACACTAATGTCCCATGAATCAACAGTTTGGAGTTTAGCATTTGATAAAACTGGAAAAAGACTTGCAACATGCAGTGATGACAGAACATTAAAGATTTGGCAAGAGTACATACCTGATAACCAAGAAGGTGTTGTTGTTTCTGACCGGGAATCGGTGTGGAAGTGTGTTTGTACCCTGTCAGGATATCACACAAGATGTATATACGATGTAACATGGTGTCACCATACTGGCCTTATCGCCACTGCTTGTGGAGATGACATAATAAGAATTTTTAAGGAAGCCGATGATTCTGACCCTAATTCACCAACATTTGATCTTGTTTGTACTAAACTCAACGCACATGCTCAAGATGTTAATTGTGTTAAATGGAATCCTCTGGGAAATCAGGAATTGATATCATGTAGTGATGATGGAGACATAAAAATTTGGAAATATGAAGAATAGTTTTCTAATTACTTTTGGGCAATGTTGTGAACAAAATAATTATAGAATATTATGTATCTTTTATGATTGTAGGGAATTTTATTTTTGTAAACCCAATTGTAAAGTTTTTACACTGGTGTAAATAATGTATATATAAGCATTAAATATAAATTAAAACATTTAATTATTTCTTTAAAACATTTTATACTTTGGAATTTAAATTGCTAATTAGGTAACTGTTTTACTACATGAATGTATACTTCTAGTGAATGGCAAAACCATAAGAAATAACATATTAACTGGCTGTTATATTACATATTATTTGTTTTTATATGTATCTATGTTTTTTAACATAACTGTTGTTACATGAACTCACATATTAATTAATAACTAAAAATTTTAATGCATATAATGCAATTCTTCATCAAATAAAGGGCCAGTATTTCAGTAAACAATGATTTACCTTATGATAACAAACATACATACATATCTTCAAGCCAGTTATTACATTATGAATATAATTAATAAAAAGATAACTAAAAATGATAATGTTAGTATCAAATATGTTAGTATCACTTTTAATTTTTTTATTTATTTTGGAATTGCTATTCACTTGTAGTTAATTGATATTGAAATGGAGAAAATAACTTGCGATTCTAACAATTGTAAAACTGTGTTTTCAGTTGGTGTCTGATGTTTATTAAACTAGGAAGACCACTTCTAAATAAAACTTTAGATAGTTGGAGATTGTATTGTACAAAGTCCTTTGCAATGACTGGCGATAAGATTGGTGTAAGTTTAAATGAAGTAATAACTGAGCTAGAAAATTTCGCGCCTAAAAAGCTAGCGGAAAGTTGGGACAATACAGGATTGCTAGTTGAGCCCTACACTCCAAGGTAATTTGAATCACATTATTATTGCACTACATAGTAGTGCACATGAAATTGCAAGGCATGTGCTTCATTTAGTCTCAAAGATTTGATGAAAAATCAAGTTGTGGAAACATTTTTTTTTGTTTCTGATTGTCTATCATAATGTAATATAGGGAATTCCGATTCTAAAATTCGAATGCAGTGAATCCATACAAGTCGATGGACCTGTCACATGATCAGAATTATTTCCGTACGGAACTTTTCCGTTTCGAGATTTTGCCAGTGTGTTCAGAATTGCAAAATGAGAAAAACCATTCCAAACGAATTTTTTTTCTGTAGATCTTGTTTATGGTAAATTACATCGAACACGCCCGGAGCAGCCCTAGTGGTAAAAGATAACCTCATCGTATAGGTGTTATAGATGCCTTGCTGTTGCTGATGGTCGGGGTGTTAGGCCAATTGCGCAAGTCCACAACCCTGCTGAGTTGCTGCACATATTCTACTACTATTGGTCTTGTTCATAATGACCCGTTTCGCAATTGTTTGCATCTTAAAAGCAGCAGGCAGAAAAACATGGTCTATCCTACATAGAGGACCCAGACTAACAACCGTGTTTTGTATGAGTCACACAGAAACAGCATTTCTTTTTATTCTATGGTTAGATAAGTCTTATTCCCTGTGATGGTCCGGACTCCTTTACAGAGTAGCAACTGCGTTCCTGTGCCAGGCAGCTTGTAAAAGGTGAGCATAGGCTTACTGTCATTAACACCGTGACATGTGACTAGGTAGAGTTTCGCAGTGACTCTCCCGGATTTTGTTATTTCTTTGCGACTACGTTACCTATTCCTTCCCCTTTGCCGACAAGCAGTCGGATTTCCTGATGGTAAGAAATTCACGCCGCCTAGAGACACCAAAGGTGGAAATGGTGCGTTGCCAACCTTAGGCCGGGATGTTAGGCCTCGAGCAAAAGTAAGTTTAACGGCTACCTTATCCTTCGAACCTGAACACGTCAACGGCAAGCATTGGACGTTATGGTGGTAGGAATAATAAACATGTTCCCCGTGTTGGTCCGGGCTCCTTTGCAGAATAGACCATCTGCCTTTCTTGCCCGGCAGCTCGTAAAAGGCGAGCATAGGCTTATCATCACTAACACCGTGACATCTGACTAGGTGGTAGAGTTTCGCAGCGACTTGCCCGGATTAGTACCACCGCCTTACCTATTCCTGCCGCCATAACGTCATGATGTGTTCCGGTTCGGAGGGTAAGGTAGCCGGTAAACTTACTTTTACTCGAGGCCTAACACCTGGACCTCAGGTTGGCAACGCACCATTACCATCTTTGGTGTCTCTAAGCGGCGTGAATTTCTTACCATCAGGAAAACCGTCTGCTTGTTTGCCTTCCTATAACATAAAAAAATAGGTAAGGCGGTGGTACCAATCCGGGCGAGTCGTTGCGAAACTCTACCACCTTGGTGGTACTTTACTTGTATAGTAGATTCCCATTAATAGTAGTCATTACTGCACGTGCGTATGCGTAGGTGGAGTGGGGGTACCACAAAAAATATCTCCAATACTTTGCGATGTACGCAATTTTTTGTAAAATTTCGAAAAATCCCAGTTTTTCTCACAATTGTGGGCGTCACGTCCGCTATTTAAGGTCTAGTTCGTTTTTTTTCTGACGTATTGCCCAATGATGGTGTTCCTAAGCTACCTCTACAAAAACGCAATTAAATAATCTAGTAGTTTACCAGACGTCCCTAAACATCAATTTTAATTTTGAAATTTAATCAACTGCTAAGTTTGAGCATATGTGGTGTAAAAAAAATATACTGGTGTAGTGTTAGCCAACCAGTTAATTTATAGCCTACATTATGAGGATTCTAAAACAGTAGCATACTATCTGCTTTATATCGTTAAATTATTGAGCTATAGCCATTAATGTGTAAAAGTAGATATTTCATTACAAAATTGCGAAATTATTTGCACATAGGTTTTTGAGTTTTTATCTGAGTTTTAGACTTTACTACTATTATTTTAGAATATTAGACTGTGAGTGAAAGGAACAACAAATCTCTTTTGTATGACCTCCTTTGTTTGGATTCATGTTTGGTTATTGTTTTGTCTCCATAATTAGAAATATTTAGTTAGTGCGCATCTCGACCTTCTCGACTTCGCATGTGCTTTTGTATTTCTGATTCTTTTTCAACAATATTATACGATTTGGCATTCTACCAGACTTCTGATTTGTGCACTTTGATTGGATTTTGTTTGTTTGGTGATAATTACGACGACTCGGCATTCTACTGGACATTCATTTTGTTCATATCTACAAGACTGTGTGATGTCACGAGTAAGGTATACACCCAAGAGTATTGTAGCGATATGTGCCACTTACCTTCTACCACCATATTTAGCTTTATAAATCCGTACCTTCCATTACTTTAATTACCAACCTAAAACCTTTACCTTTACCGTTACCATGAGGAACAAATAAAACACAAGGATACACTTTATTATCAAGAAGAGGTAAATAAAACGCAGTGACGATCAGCCGCCATCATCCTGAAAAGGACAACCGTTTCTCGTACGAAACCACATCAAGTTTGAAGCACTGGAAGCCTACCTATCAAGATCACACTGACCGCCCTGAAAAGGACGTGGTTACCAACAAGGGATAGGCATATACAGCTCCGCATCTCTTCATATAACCAGACTTACCGTACGAGGAACGACGCTCCGCTTACTGAAGATGGCGACCGACGCAGACGGCTCGCTGGCGCAGACTGGAGTCTCGCCCGCAGAAACGCTTTTATTTAACAGGACCGTTCTCGCCGTAGTCACTAGGCAAATGATATTGCATGTATATTTATTCTGTCGGTAGATGTTAATATTTTTATATTTTTTTATGTTATTGTTTACAATTTTTTATGTGATTTTAAATTTATATAAACAGATGTAATTTTGTAATAAAGTCATTCGCATTCGCACTCATTCACAATCACCGATCTCAGAGCTAGCACACTAGTTTCATTATCTTCCGCATCGACCTTCCGTCTGAGCAACTAGTCAAGTAGCAGCATCACGACAACAGCCACACATAACGACGGCTACAGTATGCTAACATGCACTTTGTTTACGGAGAATGCCGCGGCTACGCAAATGCTGCGGTAGCTCTTTATCGGCAGATATACCCGAACGCCCGCCACCCCGACTATCGGGTATTTACTAGATTACACCAAGCATACTCTGAAGGCAGAATTCCTGGTACTGGCGTTGGCGGCTCTAGTAGCAGAGGACAACCCCAAAATTCTCTCGTTGAAGACATTGTTCTTGACACGGTGGAAGAGGATCCCAGTATTTCGGTGCCAGATATCGAACGCCGTACGGGAATACCAAAATCTACAGCACATCGTGTTGTCAAAAAATTTAGACTGTACCTGTACCACGTTATATGCGTACAAACGCTGCAACAACGCGACTACGCAGCACGATTTGTTTTCTGCAGAGAAATGTTAAGGAGAATTCAAGAAGATCAAGATTATTTTAGAAAAAAATATGAAGCAATGAAAAGGGAAAATTGTAAAAGGGACGGGTATCTTAATCTACATAACTTGCTCAGTTGGCAAATGACAAATCCACATTTAATGAGAGAAGATAGATACCAGTATCAATTTTAAATAAATATTAAATTATCGGCCCTTATGAATTGCCGGGATTAGCATTAAGGTAATGGGAATAATGATTTTCATTTTTTTCGAAACCATTTACCAATATTACCACTAGCCCTCCGGCAAAGAATGTGGCTCCAGAACGTTGGTTGTCCGGCACATTACGCTGTGCAAGTAAGAAATTACTTAAATTATGCCTATCCCATGGATATGGATACTTATGGATCGGCCGAATGGGACCGATACTCTAGCCACCACGGTCTCCAGACCTAAACCCTCTGGACTTTTGTTATTGGGGCTGTTTGAAGGAGCAGGTGTACAAAAAACCCATAACTTCAATAGAAGAACTTCGACTTGGCGTCGAAGTGAAGCAGCCCGAATAATATCGTTGAAAACTTATAACTACAAAGGTCATTCATTAAATGGTGTAGAGCTTGCATAAGGGCAGGAGGAGGGCAATTTGAGCATTTATTATAATAAATGTTTGTTTGTCATTTCTTGTTTGATTTTTTTAAGTATCACCTTTAACAAATAGAAAACAGCAAACTATAATAAAATATATCATGTTGTAGTTTATTATACAACATAAAATTCATCTGAATAATCCAAGCAGGTAGCCAAGTCTAACTTTTGGGCTCGATAGCTTTACTTTACCTAATAAAAACTCAAAAACCTATGTGCAAATAATTTTTCAATTTTGTAATGAAATGTCTTCTTTTACACATTAATGGGTATAGCTCAATAATTTTACGATATAAAGTGGATAGTATGCTACTGTTTTAGAATTCTCATGATGTAAGCTATTTAATTCTATTAATTAACTGGTTGGCTAACATAACTCCAGTACATTTTTTTTACATCATAGGTGCTCAAACTTAGCAGTCGATTATATTTCAAAATTAAAATTGATGTTTAGGGATGTCTGGTAAACTACTGGATTATTTAATCTTGTATATAAAATTCTCGTGTCACAATGTTCGTTCCCCTACTCCTCCTAAACGGCTTAACCGATTCTCATGAAATTTTGTAAGCATATTGAGTAGGTCTGAGAATCGGCCAACATCTATTTTTCATATCCCTACGTGACAAGGGTGACTCACCCCAAATTGTTTACTAAAATCACTTTTAAAAAAGTAGTAGAACAACGTCTGCCGGGTCAGCTAGTTAAATAGTAAATTTGTAAAGATAACTTAGGAACACAATCATTGGGTAACACGATAAAAATATAACACAAAATTTTATATAAAATGGCATACATCGCAAAGTATTGGTGACAGATTTTTTTTGTGGGACCCACGCACACGCACATGCAGTAATATCCACCATTAATAATAAACCCTGTATATATCTATCCTGTTCCAGTTATATTGTACCTATTTATAGATGGAGAATTTATACTATTTCCTTTTTGATATTTCAGAGCTATCACAAATATATTGTTAACAAATGACTTAACAGAAGATGTGGCTCTAGAAGCGAAACAACAGGGTTGCGAATTAATTATTTCATATCATCCTCCCATATTCGCTCCCTTAAAATCAGTTGTTCAAAGGTGAGTCATATATGTTTTGTTTACACTGTAATACTTAGATTGTCTATGTGTTTAATTAGAATACAATTTCTCAAAATTGCAATTTCGTATTTTTGGACATTATATATATCTTTTTGTAAAACTTGAATTATTTTTTCACTTAACTTTGTAATACCAAAGACAATATATTTACTAATCTCTGGTAATACTGTTCACTTCTGATGAAGAATACCATGAATTGTAAACAAGCCTTTTAATGTCCCTCGATAAACAAAAGTCTAAGGGGTCTAAGTTGCTTGGACTACCTCGACCAATCAACTCATTACTAAATTCACTCTAGTAATTCAGTTGGCGTCCATAGTTTGACTTACATATATTTTTTTCACTGTTATCATAAATATCACTTAGAGTCTAAGTTCTACAAATTCGACGAGTGCGTATTGGTCCGTCATAATGATAAGAAAATGCGTGCGCTTCCAGACGACAAATTGAATAATAATTGATTGTTATTTTAACGCGGGAAGTTAATGACTATAGAAGGCGGCGCGGCGATCCTATGAGCAATTTTAAATATTTATTTCAATTAAATAATTCAGCATTTTTTTTTGTTTTTTTTTTACTTAGCTAAGTTTAGTACCATTAATGAACTTTAAACTTTGCGAATTTAGTGTAAATGCAAAATCTATTCCGTATAAATAGAAACGATTATTTATGTTGCATCAGAAACACCAATCGTAATGTACCTAGTAGTGTAGGTACTCTGGCTTACATAAATAAAATTAATTAAATTATTATTAATTAAATAAAATAATTAATTGGAGGGGTAATCAAAATATCTTCATTCGTATCAAATATTTATTTTCTTTCATCAACATTTATTTGATTTCAGATCATGGAAAGAGAGTATAGTGTCTTTACTTCTGGAAAATCGTATTTCACTTTATTCACCACATACGTCCTGGGATTGCGTCCAAGGTGGAGTGAATGACTGGCTGGCATCCGCTTTCCCTGTGCAGGAGTCAACTCCAATTACTTCCGGTGAAGATCCTAGCACTGGCGCTGGAAGGTATATTTTTTATTTTAACACTGTACTACTGTTGTACTACAACAATAGTCTCTAACAGTTTGAAAGAAATAAGATAGAAAAACTTGATGTTGCCCGTAGCTACGTCCGAGTTTTTAAGTGTTATAAAATTGTTGCCTATGTTACTCTTCTATCTCCACGAGCAAAATTTTTACTGTAACATTGCTCTGTTGTGACGTGAATAAGGACAAACAGATACACTTTCGAGTAAGTATGGATAATAATCCGTAATATTATAAATGTAAAATTCGATTATACAGCGTATTAGTTATACAGCGTATTAAGAATGAATAAAATTTACACAACGCATAGGCACTATCTCTACTAATAAACTTTTTCTGAGGTCTGTGTAATTATCGATGTATTATAACGAGATTACGTCATAACTCTTGTCAAATCTGTTTGGAAACTATTTGACGTGTTCATATGTAATTTTAGAAATAATATTGGGTCTAATGAAACTATTTTAAAAACGTTTTATTAATTATTTATTAGCTATTTCTAGAAAGTATAATAATGTCATTTGTTTTGTATTATTTAATTATTGTTGTCATGTCTTTATCGTGACGTAATTGATTTTAGAACGCTAGTGAGCACAGATCAATATATTTTGATGTTTGTTTCATAAGTCATAATTTGATGTTTTGTACTCTTTTTATCAAAGTTCATAATATGTATTAAACCTTTTTACCTTTTTTAATATGTTTTTAAGTTGATCTACTATTTATGATTGGCACATTAAATAGTATAGTAAAATATCTATAACAATTAATATTAATATTATAATAACGAAAGTCTGTGTCTCTTTCTGTTGATCTTCTTCTGTAAAGCTGCTTAAACGATTATGTTAAAATTTGATATTCAAATTGCTACAGATCCGAGCTCATACATATCTTATTTTTCAAATATTAACTTTAAAAGGACTATAATATGATTGGTTATGATTTTTTTAATGAAAATCATAAATATTTAAACAGCTAGTGGTAAATAATCTATCCTAGATTAAGAACTCGTGCTAGTCCAGGGCCATTGAGAAGAACAGACCATTTCTTTTTTTTACCAAGCAGGTCATAACATAGGTAAAGGTTATAAGACGATAACCGAGAGGTCATAAAACAGAAACTTTGACAGATGATTCGATCCTTAGCAGCAGCAAACAACATCTGTTTACAATTAAATCCGCCATTTTCGTCCTTACACAAGCCCTAAACAAAGGTGTCGGCGAGGGTAAAGCTTGCGTAAATTTGTATGAACATTACTGACTCTTATAGTGTATGTCTATGTTTTTTTATGATAATGGAAGGCAAACAAGCAGACGGATTTCCTGATGGTAAGAAATTCACGCCGCCTAGAGACACCGAAGGTGGTAATGGTGCGTTGTCAACCTGAGGCCGGGATGATAGGCCTCGAGCAAAAGAAAGTTTACCGGCTACCTTACCCTACAAACCGGAATACATCATGTCGTTATGGCAGCAGGAATAGGTAAGGCGGTGGTACCAATCCGGGTGAGTCGCTGCGAAACTACCACCTCGTCAGATGTCACGGCGTTAGTGACGGTAAGCCAGGCAGCTCGTAAAAGGCGAGCATAGGCTAACCGTCACTAACACCGAGACATCTGACTAGGTGGTAGAGTTTCGCTGCGACTCGCTAGGATTGGTACCACCGCCTTGCCTATTTCTGCCATCATAACGTCAGCGTTTTCCTTTGACGTGTTCTGGTTTGGAGTATACTTTTGCTCGAGGGCTAACATTTCGGCTTTGGTGAATTTCCCACAATCAGGAAATCCGTGTGCTTGTTTGCCTTCCAATATCATAATAAAATATATAAGGTAACGTATAAGCAGGCGGCTCTCGTGATTGTACTATACAACAGCCCAGTAGTTTCGGAGCTTATGCTGTGCAAACAAAACATTAGGCCTTTTCGTACTGTAATAGTAGTAGACTAGTGAAGTGACATCATTCTATCACAATTATGTTTCCAAACTATTCTCAAATATTTGCGCATAATTGAAAACGGTCGACCACGTGGGAGGAGTCAGGTAAAAAACACATTTAATCACAATTAATTTAATCATAATCAAGGCAAAATAAAAGTGCATTTACGAACCGGCGATTGTTTTAATCAGGCAGCATATACTTAAGTCATCAGGTAATCAGTCTTCTTGTTTGCCTTACATAAATATAAAATTATTATTTCAGGCTTTTACAGTTGAAACCACCCAACATTACACTTTCTGATGCTGTAGCTGCGGTTAAAAAGTTAACAGGACTTGACTATCTTCGAATAGCTGTTGGCAGGGGAAAAGTAATGTCTGACAATGTCCAAAAAGTTGCCCTTTGTGCTGGATCTGGAGCATCTGTGTTAAAAAATGTTAAAGAAGCAGACCTTTATTTGACAGGTAACTTGATGCTGTTCTGTAACTTTTGATAGTAACATTATGCGTTACTTGATATTATTGTAACTTAATTTACAACAACAGTAATCTAAGTTACAGCTTAGGGTATGTTTAATAAATTTGTTCTGGTATTTGTGAATAAGTGTTTCTGTGTACTAGTATCGTTGACTAACACCCATAACACAAACAAATATTGGTATTAGATCAATCTGTGTAATTTGTCCAGAAATATTTATTTATTTTGTAATAGAGACATACCTACTTAGGCATTTTTAAACTGCTATCACTCGTATCCTTATAAAATATGGTCCATGTGCTTTTCTAAAATCTATTATATTGCTGTCCTAAAAATCAAAAATCAGTCGCACCATTTTGACGTGAATCGCAAGATATGAAACGCAAATTTACAGACATTCGCATTTAAAATGTTAGCTGGGATGAAATTAGTCCCTATGGTGGTGGTGAGGCTGGGCTGCTAGCAAATTTTCAACAAAAGTAGTCAAATGAAAAAAAATAGTATTTACTTGCTTATTGCTTGCTTATGCTTATTTGGATATGTAAATTTTTATTTTGTGTTTAAGTTAGTTTATCATAAATAAAAATAACTATATAATATAATATAATAACTAAGAAGAAGTCACTGGTTAAGGCCAAGTTGATGTTTTTGTATCAAGAATAAACCTAAAATTAAAATTTTCAGTAACCCCCGGCAAAACTTATATGTATGTGTGTGTGTGTGTACGCGCGCGCGCACGCACGCACACACACACACACACACACACACACACACACACACACACGCACGCACACAAACACACGCACACGCTCACGCTCAAACTTATAACAGCCCTCTTTTGCCTTCACGGGTATGCATGTATGGGTGGGTGGTATAGTACATAATATATGCCAAGTAGTAAATTTTCAATTGTGAAGACAAAACGATTAATCTTTTTGATATTAATACATATTCAAAATTCTTTAGATAGGAACAGAAACATACATATTATTTCGATACATATACATCTCATGCTCACTTATAACCATATTTTGAAGAAACACCACTAACATTAAACTAGCTATTTAAAAATTATTGAAATTGTTTTAGGTGAAATGTTACACCATGACATCCTGGATGCTGCCCAAAGAGGAATATCTGTGATACTTACAAACCATTCCGATTCTGAAAGAGGTTTCTTACAACAGTTTTCTTCCCAGCTCCAAACTCGATTAAGTAATCAAGTGAATGTTTTAGTAAGCAAATGTGATAGAGATCCCTTGACAACAGTCTAATTTGTATTAAATAAAAAAGTGAGTAGTATTTAAAACTGTTTTATTAATTATGTTATTTATGTTTAGCAAGTGGCTTACACCTAAGGAATTAAGTAGTTTTAAAGTTTCGGTTATGAGATCATTGTACTCCTATCACTCTTTAAGCAATACATTACATTTCATACAGCCATTTCATCTTAATTTACTAACTTGTTCGTACATACATACTTTCAACACTATAAAAGATGGCAAGACTTATGTGTCCTTTCCCGAAGTTTCTTTTCCCTATTCTTATATTTTGACTTGTCCCTGATTCTTTCTTGATCTCGATGCTGTTCTGAAATATTTTCGTTTTTGTTTATTGTTATTTTTGAGTTAATTTTTATTGTAGCATGCACTCTATTACTTACGCAAAATAAGTTTACTGGTAATATTGTTTTTTTTAAGCCCATCATCAAGATTTTCTTTACTTGAGACCACAGTTTTCCTATTATACGAACCTGGCCCAGTTTTAATTTTGCAAATTGATGACACTGTTCCATTTTTGTCGTCATAATTAATAACATATTTACTGCGTTTAGATTTTCTGCTATTGTCTGTGTTTGTATTTATATAATTTTTGTTGTTATTCATTTCTATTTTGTTAAATTTATTTTTTGTAAATATTTCATGGTTTTTTATATCAACATTTTTCTTCGTCGATGATCCGTTTGTGTTGTGATAATCTTGCATGCTGCCATCATTGGTTTTTTTATTTACATTTTGATCGATTTTATTTTCAGAGATTTTGTTTTCAGTTTCAATGACTTTATTTTGTGTTTTATATCTTTTTACATCACCTCTTACTGAATCATTGTACTTATGATCTTTCGTGGTACTTTTGTCTCTACTAGATATATCCTTCTTTTTATTAATATCTTGTGAATTTTGTTTTTGTACTTCTTTAATAGATTTTTCGTAACGTTTTATGCTGTTTTCTCTTGTTAAAGGCTCTTTTCTTATTCTTTCCACTCTTTTCTTGTCAGGAGTTACTAAGTTCCGTTCGACTGAATTAGTTTTTACTTCTCTTTCTGGCTTACCATATTTGTTTGTAGTAGCCGTATTGTCAGTACCTGTTGAACTTTTGCGTTCCACTTTTTTCTTTGTAGAGTTATTTGAGCTTGCACGTTGTTGTTTTTCGCTATTCAGATTAACATATAGGGGTGAGACTTTTCGTGCAACACATTTTGGTTCGTTTACGCTATATTGCAATAAGACATCCTGCCGATTTCTGAAAAAAAAATAACAGTTGAAAATCCCAATTTCATATATAAATATCTAACAAAGTGTTGATGACACATAAATTTATTGCATATTTGTTATGCAGCATTGCAATGCAATCAAGATAGGAAATTATCATATCACGTTTTTGAATTTGGCATTGCGTAAATACGTTATATTACTACTTACGTAACAATCAAACATTGGTTCAATATTAACTAATTACTCATTTAATTACATTTGGTGCTACTCACTTTATGAGTGGTTCTTGGCTCGAGTCATTGGAAGATTTTTTATTAATTGTATCTGGTTTTGTCATTCTATTACTTCTACCATTTTGTAAAATTACTTCTTTTGTAGACTGAAATTTGGTCTTTCCCACATTTTCATTGTTTCTGAAATGACTATCTTGTTCTGGTATTGTATTTAATATTTTCGATTCGTTTAACATGTTATTTTCTTTTTTAAATTTTGATCTCGGTTTTGGAGTTGGTATCACAGGATTAGAAAAAGGTAGGTTTTCGTACTCTGGTGCGTCATCTGAATCAATTTCACTATTGCTAACGCTGTTTGAAATTTGTTGTACTAACTTAACAGAATGTAAAATTTCTTCTTGCAAGTTGTCTTGATGGTAAACATTTTTGTGATCATCTGTTTTGTTTATACCAAAGTAAGCTAAATCACTGGTTCGTAATTCGCGAGTTGTGGTGTTTCCATGAGCATATTTTGATGATAGTGAAGTACTTCTTTCTTTGAAGGGTGACGTACTTATATTTCCAATATCTTTAAGTTGTCTCACAATTCTACTGTCTTTTTCAGGACCTGAAACATGTAATCGTATAATAGTTAATTGCTTTAATATGCAAATATCATTAGTAAATTAGCTATTTAATTGATGTATACAACTGTAAATTGCTGCTCTTACATGTCTTTTTTATTATTTAAGTTGCTTTAATAATAATAGATTTCTGTAATTTTAATTAGTAGATTTAGGCATGGGTCGTAAAAGTAATGAAGTGTACTGCTGTAAATTAGAATGGGGTAATAATTATTTTATTACCCCAATACAATAACAACTTTCGTGTCACATGTTTTTACAACGTACAGAGTAGTAGAATCTTTAATTCATTTCAAATTTTACTTATAACTAAGTAGTCCTTAGTCATGTTTATTATTCACAATAGTACTTTTTTTTTCTTTTAAGAGTTTACTTACTTGAATTAGTTGTCCTTGATGAATTAAATAGACTTGGTTCTTTATGTGTTTCACTTATTGAACTGGATGTTGTTTCATCACTGAATCTTCTAGATTGGAGCTGTCTGTTTATTAAAGAAACTGCAGGCGGGGTTGTTAATTTAAACTGTGAATTATTAGTATTATTAGTATGGGTACTCCCAAAATCCATGTTCTCTCCTAAGAGATATGGTTTGGGTTTCGGTATTTTATTTTTGAGAATACTTTTTGTAGCTGCCGTATTCTCAATAGTTTCAAAGTCCCCAACTTTAACATTCATATCATCATTCACAGTTGCTTGTTCAATTTTATCTCCGAAAAGTGTGATTGATTTGTCAAATCTATCATTCAAAGGAACGAAAGCACTTCTCCTTTTTCTAAAATCACTGGATGGCGGAGGTTTATCATCTGTTGCTATTATATTTACAGTTCCCGAATCTGCGGCAAAATGAAGTTCAGTTTTGCAAAACTCTACTTTTTTGCTTTTACGATCATTCTCTTCATTTATGTTTGATTTTTCGATGCTGTCACTATTATCTGATTCTATTGTAACTGGTAACGTTATGGTCACTTTTCCAGTGGATTTTAAACTGATGTTATTAGAAATTGGTGAAGTATTACGAATTCTCTTAAACTTACTAGCTCTATTCCTTAGAAGCCAGTCCTGAAATGTGTTATCTTCAGTCTCTCTGAGACCCAATTCTTTTTCGTCGTCGACAATTTCTGTCGATTTGTAAATACCACTATCAGTTGACGAATCGATAGTCAAAGAATCACTCCCTCTTAAATTGTTGTTTATAGATGACGTGTCTTCAAAACTATAACTTTTTCTTCTGCTATTCCAATCGTCTGTCCCGTTTAAAAGTGAAGTGTATTTGAGAGTACTTAATGCAATCGGAGCATCTAATAGTGGAGATACTCTTTTGTGGCTTGAATTGATATCTTTCGCTTTGTCGCGATAACTTCTTCTGAATAAACTTCTTCGGTTTGATAATGAATCCAGGTCAATTATACTTGCGTTGTCTGTTGATGATGACTCTTCGCTGGGCATTCTTAGTGAACTTTTTGCAGATGAAGCCTTCCATTTCGACGGTTCTGAAATATCGAAATCATCTGGTTCAGTTACTTTGTAGTTTTCTTTTTCGGCTTCACTGTCTTGTGATATATCTAGTGGGGTTGAAGATATTTCTAATGGTTTCACTGGATTCACTGGAGATGACGAAGTGTCTAAGAAATGGTTTCCTGATGATATGACCTAAAAAAGAAAAAAACAAAAATTATAAAATCAAAAATAAATGACATTGTCAGGTTACAGTCACTAAATATGCCGTGTTTCTTTAATGTTAATCATCCTAAAAGATCTTGAGAGAGTTTTTCCTATAGACTAGATTTAAGTGGGTTCTGATGTATGTTAGTTATAGTAATTATTGGTATGAGGTACAGATTGCATGGGAATGGATAAAAGACCGGATGGCGAAAGGTTTACCACCACATATCACATTATGGGACTAAGTACCTTCGATAATCGAAATTACGAAACTGATATGAGTGGTTGTGTGAAGAGTTTGTATGTTACAATAATCGCATGTGTAGAAGTATGACCAAACAAACACTTTTTATAATTTTACAATGGATGAACTGATTTTGAAAAATGCAGACGAATGGTCGCATAAGTATATCCCTTTTTTAAGCACGTTCGTTATATTTAACTAGAAAAAAAAAACATATGATCAAGCCAATTTTTAGACTAAATGGAACCTGGTATCTCGATCAAGATTGCTTTGACATTTATATTCCAATTATTGTTACCGTAGAGATATAAAAATGTCAAAATTTAATGACTTTCAAATTGTCGTACCACACAAACACCGTACTAGTCGAAAGTACCCACCTGTCGCGACGAGTGAACAAGGTAGGAAGATGCTGGCAAGCCGGGCCCTGCTGAGGAATGATATGCGGCACGCATAACTCTGACTCGTGCTCCAGGGGCACTGGCGTGAAGGACTTCCATGGCACGGGCTACACGCCGCGTGATGCCACCTTCAGTAACCTGGAATCAAGATTTGTATTTGGTTATTACTTTTTATATTTATAAACGAGAGTATAGAACAGCTTATAGCACAAAAATATGGTCTTGGTCCATTGTCAATCTGGATCATGGCAGATCATTGGCTTGGTTTTTTTTATATTATAATTAATACATACATACATACATATCTTCACGCCAAGTCACTTATGGGGTAGACAGAGAGTATCGAGTGCCAGACCTCACGATCCTGACAAACCTGTTTTGCTTCCTTCACATTCATAACCCTTTTCATACAAATACGCCGGTTTCGGAGACTCTTGACACCACCCTCGGATAATATCCGATTGATCTGATCGTGAAATGTCAGCCTTGGTCTCCCCGGGTACCTACATCCACATTCGCATTGTATATCTGCTTTGTCAATCTTTCATCTGTCATTCTTTCCAGCGGAGCATGCCCTTTCGCGTTTTAACACCAACACTTTCTTTCAATCCCACTCTTTCTCGGATCTCACTGTTACGTATGCGGTCAGCGAGCGTTACACCACAGATTTTCCGTAGTGCTCTCATTTCGACCGCATTTATCCTACTTTCATGCTCTTTCTAACATACCCAACTCTCGCTTCCATACAATAACGTTGGAATAAGCACAGAATTATGCAAAGCGAGTCTAGCTTTTTGACTCAAAACCTCGCTTTGAAATAGCTTACCCAACGCTCCATTCACATTATTCCCTGCACTCACTCTCCTCTCTACATCCGCGGTGTACCTTCCATCCCTGCTAAAAGCACAACCAAGATATACAATTTCATTCACTTGTTCCAGCACTACATCATCAACCAAAACTCTTACATCCGTTCTGGCTACGTCTCTTTCAAACACCATTATTTTGGTTTTCATCGCATTCAAATGATATCAAATTAATAATTTGCTTTGTCTAATCAATGAAAAAGTTAGATACACAATCCCGGATTACACATAAGATATGACTTCAGCTTTTAATTTATAATTGTTACTTACCTACTACAAATCGAGTAAGCAAATGTGCATTGAGGTCTCAATGTGGGTTGAACCGAGGGCACGCGCTAGTCCCAGTGAACGGAACCGAGATAAGAAACACTACAATTTTGGTTATTCTTGACCTCAAGATTACTCTGAACTTCAATTTGGAATTGTGAATTATAAAATTATTTTTTAATTTATTCAAGTATTCTATCTTGTGTCTGTTGAAATTCTACACTTTCTTTATAAAAAACCTTCGTCTTGGAATAAACCTCATCTGTTTAAGATCACAATATACTTACTAACTATTTTTCTTGTCATACAAAACTGTTAACAAAAACTAAAAAGAGGATTTGTGTATATGTATATAGGTACAATACACATCGAAGTGTTTAGTGTTTATCCCCTTAAGAGATCTCTCCTAACAATACTAGCTTTTTATTTAATTTAAAGTATGATTACTGTATCTACTCTGTGCTTTCATTTCCTACACCAGTGAGCTTTCGACTTTCAGTTTTCGGCTGCCCCTCCATTGCACCATAGACGCAAGGTTCTAAAAAGCTTGTATTGATGGCGATGTTTAATAAAGTTACTAGTAATTTACTATCTCAGACTCTCCACTCTTACATATGTCTAAACTCAAAAGTTTTTACTAGATGAACCAATGTAAAGGATTTTTTTTCAAGTTGTTTCTCGTGTTTTTCATTGATTTTAATCAAGTTGTGAAGGGTTTTAAATCCTATTAATATTATAAATGCGAAAGTTTGTAAGTATGGATGTACGGATGTTTGTTACTCTTTCACGCTCGAATGGCTGAACGGATTTGTCTGAAATTTGGAAGACAGATAGATTGTGACCTGGATTAACATATAGGCTATTTTTAATCCCGATCGCACACCGGGTTTCTGTGAAAACGCGGGCGAAGCCGCAGGTAGCAGCTAGTTATACCATAAAATAAGTAATAATATCGACGACGATGATAGTTCGTTAATTATGATTTAAGCAATTTCGCTTTGTTTAAACCCATAATTGGTGTTTTGTTAAGGGTCCTTGTATGTTAAAAAGGGTAAAATACGTCAGCAATATAATGTTTTTTCATACAAAATAATCATGGATCGTGGTGACAAAAATACGCAAGATTAACATTAATATGCTTTATAAGACTATTGTTTCCAAAACACGATTCATTTCACATTGCTCGATAGTAAAAAATCAATAAGTAACCTAACCCTTATTTGAAAGTAAAACCCAACTGTCTACTTCATTTATGAAAATATCGACACCAGATTTAACATAAACATAGATAGGTAAGTATTATACCTAAAAGATAATCGTTTCAGTTTTAATATTTTTTTTCAAATTACTTTTATAGTGTCAAAAATAGTGATTTGGAGCTCAAGACATTTACTTTAGAGCGCACTTATTTCATAGTACCTAATCATGGTGCGGCGTGTGGCTCTTCTGGCTGACTAAATGAAGGGCCTTAATATAGACTTAACGATTTGAGCATATATAGTAAGTAGATAGGTAGGTACGTAGGTACCATCGTAATTAATGAGCAAATATGTCGTTATGTTCGGATTGCATCGAAGGTATGCCTTTTACTAACTTAGCAATTTGATATAACACTCGATATGCGTAGAAACTACAAAACACGAGACGGATTTAGGTTAACCATATTAAATAGCCCACTTGTTATTCACCTCGTTTTCAGTTCTCAGTTTACGTGGTTGTTACACAAGTCACCAAGCTGTTTTTTCCTTATTATATTAGTAAACTTTATGAACTTCCAAAAAAGAAGTTGGTTCTTAATTTGACTGTGTTTGTGTGTGTTTTTAAACACCTCTGAACATTTTAGTTGGTAAACAATAATGATACACACACAAACATACATAAATATCTTCACGCCAATCCCTTGTGGGATAAGCAGAATGCCAAATGTCATGATCCTAGCGGACCTGCTTAGCTTCCTCCATATTTATTACTCTTTTCATGCAACATTCTACGCTGGTTTCGGAGACACTTGACACCACCCTCGGATCATGATTCGATGTCGAGTATAGTGAATAATAAGCTGCGTCGCGTGGTTCCCAGTTCAATATGGACCCAGAGCAGTCTCGGGTTAACCAGACCATAATCTTTAAGACATGAGGCTACGCGAGACAATAAGGTGGTACCTATTCTAACGCTAGTGTGATCTGTCTGTTGTACACCGGGAATAGGTTTTTATAGATACTAGTGGTCGCCCATTTTACCACATTAAATCTTAATTACAGGTTATTCAATATAAATAATTAAAACATAATGTTTAAAAATTATTAAAGTGCTATAGTTAATTATTTTGATAAGAGCGCCATCTTCATTTATCAAGACCAACTACTTTGTTTCAAAACATGATGTAGTGTGCAATATAATTTGTGCGCCATCTGTGATTTTTTATCATTAGCAATATTTTTGTTTGTGTGTGTCAAATGCATGGTGGTATATATTGTATTGCTTTATTTTTCGATTTCATACACAGTACGCAGTATTATAATATATACGCAGTATTATTGAAAAATATTAGCATTCAGCACTTTTCCTACTAAGGAGTCCGAAGTTTTTGCTTCACGTATGATGATAGATAATATAATATTTATATTGAAATAACATTTATTAATTGATAAACAAGATATAACATGTATAGGCAGAGGCTGGTGGTAATCAGGTAATTTATGTTAGTAACTAGATTATTACACTAGTGACACCAGCCATTACTCGGTGGCAGAGTTGGTGTAGGAGCTCACCTGAATTGGTACCGTCGTTTTAACTATTCCTGTCGCCTAGACATACACACACAGCATAGACATTATACGCTCACCATTTTCATTTTCCATGCTCGAGTGCCTACACTCGGCAACCATTTACCATTTTCACGTACGGCACTTAAAATAGGGACGCATCAGTAACATCTATCGTGTCTATATCTGAAGGTAGCTTTATACACAAAAGAGTCAGTATAATATCAGTACTAATTCTGTACTAGTAAAACAGTTCTAGTCTGAGCTCCTTTGCAGAATGGAATATCTGCCTTCGTGCCTGGCAGCTCGTAATAGGCGAGCATTGGCTTACCGTAACTAGCACCGTGACATCTAACTAGGTGATAGATTTTCGCAGCGACTCGCCGGGATTGGTACGACCGTACTACTTATTACTGAGGCCATAACATTAGTTTTTGCCGTTGACGTGTTCCAGTTAGGAGGATAAGGTAGCCGGTAAACTTAACTTTGCTCGAGTCCTAACATCTGGGCCTCAGGTTGGCAACGTGCCATTACCACCTTTAGTGTCACTAGGTGGCGTGAATTTCTTACCATCAGGGAATCCGTCTGTACGTTTGTCTTCCAATATCATAAAAAATACTATACTAGTTGCAGTTCTAGTGATGAAGCCTTGGTTGTTTTTTTTTTACCGACTCCAAAAAAGAAAGATGTTCTCAATTTGACTGTATTTTTTATCAGTTATGCCCTGTTGAAGTTTTGTAAACTGAACGAGCGCTGATGTTTTTGCGTTGGTAGAAACATATTAGCCTGTGCATCTAAGTACTTATAACCTACATATAATCTATTTAAATCTGTCACTGACTTTACTCAAATATATAATATAATATTTATTTATTACTCTTCACGAAAATTGTTTCTTTAATTAAGTACACTTTTGCTAATATTTTAAAATTACGGTTTAAAAACAAAGTTTTGTGAGAGTCTGGTGCCCATGTTAAGTACAAGTACTTGAATTACAGATCACCAGGCCCCCACCAAGCCAGTCGGTACAAATATTGACGCTATATAATATCTAAATAATAAAAGTAAAACAAATTTAATTAAGATTAGAAACTAGACATTTATATGTGCTATGCTTCAGCGTACGCGCGCGTGTTTGTGTGTGCGTGTGCGTTTGTGTGTGTGTGTGTGTGTGTGTGTGTGTGTGTGTGTGTGTGTGTGCGTAATTATAATGCTGTTTTCATTAGCAGTTCGGTATTTGCATAATCTAAAGTTTTAAGCCAATTAGAGTAGATGTTAAGTTTACAATTTATTTTGTTAAACAAGAAATTTCCTAGAAAAGAATAATGTTTAAACGGCAGTTTAGAGTTAAAAGCTTCAAGTGAACACACCGTACCACTACGTCTTTTGTCAGCATTAAAATGGGGTTCAAATTTTAATTCGGAATGTTTTCTTTGTATGACATTAAGAATAAACATTTTCCTAACAGATAGCACATTCCAGGAACCATAAAGTTCCGTGGTAGGGTATTTGTATGGAAGAAAAGCAGCAACCTTCAGAATTGCTCTTTGGGCCCTTTCGATCTCTAAAAGGTGGCTTTTAGCAGCTCCACCCCGTGTGGTTATGCAGTAATTGATGATTGATTGGCACAGCGTTAAATATGTTGTTTTTAGAATTTGTTTGTTTGTAATATGCCGTATTAATTTAAATACATAAATCATTTTTCTTAGCCTAGAGACGAGGTTAAATATATGAGATTTATATGAAAGCGAAAAGTCACTAATCATGCCTAAATATTTAAAGCTATCAACTTGTTCTAGCGAAGGGCAACTGCAAATATGTTTATTTGAATGATTGCATGAATGCTGTGAATGCACAACTATTTTGTTATTTAATGGAATATTTCTATTACTTTTGTTTATAAATAACATGTATTTTGTTTTGTTGGCATTAAGCGATAATAAATTTAAATTAAACCAGTCGCAAACCGAGTCTAGACCACGCTGTGCTAGGCTGAAGGCAGAGTCCCAAGTGTCGCCAGAAAATAATAGAGCAGCGTCATACGCATAGGTTACTATATGTCCCTTGTAGAGTTTGAGTCGAAATAAATCATTTACGTACAGAATAAAGAGAGTAGGTCCAGCAATACTACCTTGAGGAATTCCGTATGATATAGTTTGCTTCTCGCTTACACAACACTGGATAGTCTCCTATCCTAACCTGTTGAGAACGATTAGTGAGATAATCTGTCAAAAGAGACAGAGGCAAGCCTCTTACACAATTTTTTCCAATTTAGCTAATAGGTGAGAGATGGATAGCGTATCAAAAGCCTTGGATATATCAAGGAAAATCGCAATCACCTTCTCCCTACGGTCAAGATTCTTCACTACATTGGTAGTTAATTTCAAAACTGCATCATCTGTTGATCTAACTGCTCGGAAACCATACTGTTGAGGATACCTACTTAGGTACCTACTTGATCTTATACAACTTAGCTATAGGAAGGCATTACATTTGTATTTGTACACACCTTAATGTAAAACAATCAATTTTCTTATGATATAATTATATATAATTATATCATGCGGTTATACCTAATTTGCAAATATTAAACTTTCTTTTCGAAAACATCAAACAATTTAGTTTTGGGCTTTATAATCTATATATTAATACGTGATGCCAAAACTTTGGACCCCTTTTTACGAAAATTGCGCGGACGCAGGAGCATAACATTTGGCACGTTTGTGTTTAGGAGAAGTGCAGAACGCTAACATTTTTCAGTAATAATGCATATAAAGTACATTAAATCAATAAATAAAACATTACCCACACTACCATACATTTGACACACACAAACAAATATATTGATGTTGACGATAAAAGATCACAGTTGACGCACTAAAAAGTTTGGAAAAAAGTAGTTGGTCTTGAGAAATGAAGATGGCATTCTTATCAACAAGATATTAAAATTTATTATGGTCGAATTTCGATCAACGGGCGCCCACTAGTTATTAATAACATTGCATATTTTAGAAATCAGACTAAAATCTTAACATTTATAGACAAAATTGACCTATACGTAGGGGATTTTTAAATACCACACTTCCTTGTTCGTGTCATCTCTGGAAAGTTATACACACGACATTATAAAATCAACGTTGTGTAAAATCGTTGAGTCCAAGAACCTTGAACGTGACTCACTCGAGCTTTCCGTTTTAAATAAGTTATTGCTTCTGAGCTTGTATCGGAGATACCTATTCGTTTTTATAACAAAAATACGTTGACGAAGTAGACTTTTTTGTACAGTTTGATTAGTTTCTATATATTTATCGAAGAAGCTGTGGAATATGTTTTTTGTGGATACTACTGTGCGAATTGATCTAACCTCAGAGTGAGCTAATTACATGCTTGTTATAACGTATAAGGGTGTTAATTAATGTTATTGGTATACATAATACGCAATAAATACGTACATAAGATACAGAATAAATTAAATGGAAATCCAAGGTCCAAAAATACAGGCCTGTCTCTTACAGGAAACAAACTCTTGTCTCAGTGGCGTTAAGCGTTTACCTTTTTAGCGTAAATGAGGCAGTCAGATAATTGCTTATGACTAAAAAACACACTAAAATTAAGCATGGACTGTCCTACATGTAAATGTATATACAGTACTACTATTTAAATTATGCGCCTCGACTTTACACTTTTTACTCTTTTTACCCTTTATACTTTTATTTTCAAATTGGCTGACCTAATCTAAATTTAAGTGAATGATTAAGTATGTAATAACAACTCTATATAGATATCTTTAAAATATATTCGGATTTCCGAAGCTTGACGAACATAGCCGACGCGCATAATTGTTAAAAAAAATGACGCGCTGTGTTGTTGAGTTTGGTAGCAATATCGTAGGGGAATCGAGTTGTTACCACTCACCAAAAAAATCAAGCAGAAGTCCTCGGTGGTTGAGGCGTTTATGTACGCATTAAGTAACCTACACGCTCCTCCGACCAACCGCGAGGCTCGGGTCTTGACGGGGTCAGGCATTTGTGTGATGTACATAGAAGTCTGTATTTCCATTCTGGGTGTTTATTAAATTTGTAAAGGTATTTATTTAAGTATTTCTATGTATTAGTTGACCGCCTCGATGGTCGAGTGGCTACCGTACACGCCTAACTACATCGACGAACCGTGAGGCTCGGGTTCGATTCTCGACGGGGGCAGGCATTTGTGTGATGAACATTTAGATGTCTGCATTTCCGGGTCTGAGTGTTTTTAAATTAATTCTGGTATCTATTTAAGTATTTCCATGTATTAGTATCGTTGACTAACACCCATAACACAAGCATATAATTTGCTTACTTTTGGATTAGATTCAATTCGTGTGACTTGTAAAAAAAAACTAAACAAAAAAAAATAGTAACGTTAACTAACACCCATAAGTAATAACACAAGCATACAGTTTCGTTACTATGGGGTTAGATCAATTTGTGTAATTTGTCCAGGGATATTTATTTATTTCTTTATGTCAAAATTAGTAGAGTAAAGTATAAAAGACATTGTTAAAAAAATATTCAATCCATATAAAATACAAAATTATGCGGCTTTTAGATATCTAGATAAATTTGATGTTTACATAGTTGGTTTACATATTTTTTTGTAATATTTTATATATTTACTTAACTCAATTTTGCCATGTGCGAGTACATGTCGATTTCTTCATGTAGATTGTAGAAGTAACTAAAATGATTGATTTCTATCTTGCAATATCGGGTATAATTTGTGGTTGGATATTATTCTAAGTCTGGTCAATGTAGTCAGTCTGGTTAGTTGTCTAGCACCCGGAATACAACACTTGTATCTGCATATTTTTATGTCTGTGTGCTTGCCTGTGATATTTTGGTTCTGTCTGTATTAGTACTTCACTCGACGAAACGTTTCATTATTTCCTTGTGCGTGCACGGGACCCTGATAAATTCAGGGACCCTAGGCCTAATAGTTAATGCGGCCCTGATTCGCATCAACATAAATGTTAATCGGAAGGCATACTAAGCCGTCGGCCACGATTACAACGATAATTAGAAATACAGGGATATTGGGAATCTCTATATTTTCTTGGTAAAATAAGTGATAACTTCTTATGTGAGGGTAAACCGTTTAGTTACGAACTCAACGCGTTATAGCGCCATTCTGTCCGGCTTCCCTTTTTAAGTTAACACTAATTCTGTGGGCCGTCCCGAGACTCACGCGTTTTTTTTTTAATTTAATATCTAACGAGCAAGCATTTGATCTGGCGGTTGTTTTTTGCTGACGAACAATGGCAACACCAGGGTTCTTACATTTATATTGCCACCTTTTTTTAAAAAAACTACTTGAAGTTAAGTTAGTCGTAAGTGTGGGCCATATTCACGGGTCAATAAATATAAAAAAGAAACAATTATACCTAAATCACAACTAAATTGTAATAATGGGTGTGACAGGTAATGAATATTAAAAGATTTCAAAATACTGAGCATACAAAATAAAAGTAAAAAAGTATCTTTACGCCCGTATCCCCGAAGTAGGTAGGTGCACACACTGGGCACCTATGACTAACCGAAGACACCAAGTCCCACAATGTATAGATAGGTGGCAAGCCTATCGCCAACCGGGAACATGCAATCCCGAGCAAAATTTTTTATTAGAAAATTGGAAAAACCACATGACCACCACACCACAAACCACCGACCTGGAATTCGAACCAGGGACCTCATGAAGTTAAATCCAACACCTGGACCGCTAGACCACAGCGATTAATTGCTTATTGTACCATCCACAAAAAAACAAATACCTAATGCACAGGTATAACATTAGTATACTTTATTTGTAGTATTTGTACAGCTATATTGTTAAAAACAAACATTTAAAAAAAACATTCACTGAGTTTATTTTACTCATGTAATGGTAAGAGATAGCCCGTTACCTATAGACATCATAAATGTTATAGCTGCATCACTATCCTATAGTAGAGATGTTAGGCTTAGTGTGCATGTCTACCTTCTACCGTGATCTTTTGACCGGAGCAGGTCAGTTCCGAAAAGATTTGTGATTATTTCCTGGATATTCTCAGATAGATGAATTCTGAGGCTGCGTTCTATTTCGGTGTTAAATTTTAGAATAATAATACTGGATTTAAATTGAAACGTTTATAGTTACTGTTAATTTTTTTTATGACAATGGAAGGCAAACAAGCAGGTGAATTTCCAGATGGTAAGAAATTCACGCCGCCTAGAGACACCAAAGTTGGCAATGGTGTGTTGCCAACCTGAAACCAGGATGTTAGGCCTCGAGCAAAAGTAAGTTTACCGGCTTCCTTACCCTCCGAACCGGAATACGTCAACGGGAAGTATTTGACGTTATGGCGGCAGGAATAGGTATAAGGCGGTGGTACCAATCCGGGCGAGTCGCTGCGAAACTCTACCACCTAGTAGGATGTCACGGTGTTAGTGATGGTAAGCCTATGCTTGCCTTTTACGAGATGCCTGTCAGGAAGGCAGATGTTCTATTCTGCAAAGGAGCCCGGACCAACAAGGGGAAAAAGTTTAATTAAATACAATATTTTTATTCTTAAAATTGAGTGGTTCAAACAATGTTACAGATTACAAACAGTATATACTTGTATTATTATTTTACAAAATAAACTTGTTTAATCTGTGCCTCGCGCCAATGCTATTGATATAAACCGGTAGCCAAATACCAAAAAAGGTTACTTGGACTAAGGTCGTGAATTTGTGTATATTTATAACATTGAAATACAACCAAGTTTGTTTTAATTCTCAAGTTATATAACAATAGTTAATTAAATAATTAAAGATTTGACTACAACACATGAAATATGTTGTATGTACTAGTGCATCTCGACCTCAGTTTGGTTTCGGTTTCCTTTCAGATGACGTAAGCTTTTCCTCCGACACCTACGTCTGCATCACTTTGTTGATTGTTCCGTACCGGTTACTGGAAACTAGCTTGAGATCTAAACTAATGCAATGAAGTTGAAGAGTTTTTGTATGTTTGTAGGATTCAAGTCAGTATTGAAGTCCAAACCAGGATTATGTAATACTTGTGGGTTCATAATATATTATGCCAATTTATTGCGCGTTCCATTATGCCTCTTTGTAGCATATGATTAGATTAATCAATAATGCCATAAAGTAGCATAAAGGAACCCGCATATTTAGTGCTGTGTATAACCACGCACACAGTAGTTAGTAATACGAGATAATGGAGATATTTTTCTTTTAAGTTAACATAGCGATATTTTAATAAATCCACTCACTAGGTGGTAATTTGCCTTTCCTCAACGGGAATCTAATCCGAGGCTCGCGGTCGTTAGGTGGAGTTAGACTTATGCGCTAATCTCTCGGTCGACGAGGTCGTCAATATCTATATGTTTGTTTCTTTATGCGTAATCAATGTATTAATACTTAAAGTGATGCCAAAACTTTCGACCCCTTTTTACGAAAATTGAGCGGACACAGGAGCATAAAATTTGGCACACTTTATAGTTTATGTGTAGGAGTGCAGAACGCTAATATTTTTCAATAATAATGCTTATAAAGTACATTAAATCAATAAATAAAACATTACCCACACTACCATGCATTCGGTACACATAAACAAATATATTGATGATAACGATAAAAGATCACAGATGACGCACTATGAAGTTTGGAAACAAAGTAGTTGGTCTTGAGAAATGAAGATGGCGTTCTTATCAACAAGATATTAAAATTTATTATGGTCGAATTTCGACTAATGGGCGACCACTAGTTATTAAATACACACGATTCGGTCAGTGAAAATAAGAAGTAATACAAGAATTCCAGGGCCCAGCGTCCCTGAGAAGATTAATCCGACTCAGATACAAGAGCAAGTTAACGGTTATCCATCCTGTTGGGCACAGAGCGTTCATTGAACTACGAATTGTGAGCTATAAAACAATAGCTCAATCATTGATACAATGCTGTAAGAGTTTCACTGCTATATGTGATATATGAGTAATAATAATTAAGCCTATTTTTGACACTTTTCTAATTAAACATCGTTTATTAGGTTTTTTCATGATATTGGAAGGCAAACAAGCAGACGGATTGCCTGATGGTAAGAAATTCACGCCGCCTAGACACCAAAGGTGGTAATGGTGCGTTGCCAACCTGACGACGGGATGTTAGGCCTCGATCAAAAGTAAGTTTACCGGATACCTTACCCTCTAAACCGGAACACGTCATGACGTTATGGCGACAGGAATAGGTAAGGCGGTGGTACCAATCCGGGTGAGTCGCTGCGAAACTCTACCACCTACTCAGATGTCACGGTGTTAGTGACTGTAAGCCTATGTTCGCCTTTTATGAGCTGCCTGGCAGGAAGGATGGTCTATTCTGCAGAGGAGTCCAGACCAACACGGTTGAAAAAAGTATAATTACATATAACCAATCCTTGCTAAGTAGTCTGTATTGTAGTGCCTCGACTTATTTCCTTTCATCGCCGACCTATTGCGAGACTTGGGTTCGATTCTCAATAGGGATAGACTTTTGTGTGGCGTCTGTATTTCTGAGTCTAATTGTTTCTCAAACTCGTCTGATACCTATAACATCTATGGAATCTATAAGCCACGGTTGTGTTTTACCAACAGGAGAGTCATGTGCTTATTCGTTGACCTCTCTCATAAAAAAAATCTATTACAACTCCCAGGGCCGTCTTAGATTATGTTGGGGCCCTTGGGCACACAAAAGCTTGGGGCCCTTTTGGAATATAAAGAAGTCAAATTTAAATTTTTTTCACTATGATTTTTTGGGTAACCAATTACATTATTTTATTACAGTATGTCATTAATAATATTGGTATGCTGCTGTTTTTTTATGATTAGGATAATAGTTTCTTTCGGGATTTCTGTTGAGCAAAATCTTCTATTAAATCCTCAAACTCAACTTTCTGAAGAATGTGACTTTCTATGCTCATAATTATTGACAAATTACTTAGGCGTTCTTAAGCTGCAAAATTGAATGTTCCCGAATTCGGGCAACGAGAAAAGCGTAATGCTCCCAATCAAAATATTTTAAGGTTAAAAGTGAGTAAAATAGTCGATCCTTTGGGGCCCTCTGAATATAGGGGCCCTGGGCAGTGGCCCCGTGTGCCCTTATGGTAAAGACGGTATTGACAACTCCTCGTTCGTCGAGGAGCTAGCCTTCACGACTAACTCATTAACCAACCATGAGGCTTGGGTTCGAGTCCCAATGGGGTCTGGCATTGGTATGATGAAGATCGAGGTCTATTTCTTGGTTTTGATGTTTATTGTATTTACTCCGGTTTATATTTAAGTACGAATATATACGTGAATTAGCATCTTTGACTAACAGCCATAACACATGCGAATATAACTAATTTGCTTATTTTGTGGTTAGATCAATTTGTTTTGTTTGTCCCGGAATATTTATTTATTTATAACAAGTTTTTTTACTTTACGACACTTCAAGTAAATTAATAATTAATTTAAAACATGGGAAAATTATGATATGCAATATCAACGAAATCATCCTACTAATTTTATAAATGCGAAAGCTTTTGAGTATGTATGTATGCATGGATGTTTGTTACTCTTTCACGCTAGAATGACTGAACGGATTTGTCTGAAATTTGGACTTAGTAGGTGTTTGCCCCACCAAGTTTCGCCCGATTCGGGTGAAACGACCACGTCCATTGTTCTTATTATTTTTGAGTGGCGTTTGCCCCGCAACTTTTGTTAAGCAATGTTTGTACAGTCAGAATGCAAAATTTTAGGTAGGATGACATAATTTAGGTAAAAGCAAGGTACTGCAAGAAAAATACAAAAATATTTATTAATGATTAGTATAACAATCTATATAATATATAGATTATAGTCTAATATAATTATAATCTAATAATTATAATAATTATTACATTATAGGCTACTTTTAATTCTGACAATGGGTAACAATGGGTTCCTATGAAAACGCGGGCGAAGCCGGAGGCAACAGCTAATTAAAACATACTTTAACCATTCCGTGGCAATATCCCGGGTCTCTGCTTTCATTTTCGCACTCCCGAGGGGCTGTTTCGCTGTTGCTGCAGAAGATGTTTGGCAAAACTCTATTACGACCCATTAGCTCACTTGTGGGATATTATAGTTATTCAGATTGCTGGATCATTTCACAAGTGATTCAGTAAGTTTGGTGGTTCTACCACCAGCAACTCGTAGGAACTATAAATCGTCCAGTTTAATACCACAGTAGGATTACTCTTGAATGTCGATTTCATGTAAATTGGAAATTCGAATCAGATATGTCATTTTAGGTACTCTTGAACACAGGAACTACGGATAATTGACAGTTCCAACAAAACTCAATGAATCCGATATAATCATTTATTGTTTATTATTAAGTAAACTTAAATAATTCGCTAACTATTATGTTCAAGAGTAGCTAAAGTAACAGATCCGATTCCAATTTCCAATATTGTATTAATCGAGATTCAAGAGTAACCTTACAGGTTTTATATTAGCCTTGTCAATAATCTGAGTTTATTTTTAATATCATAATGATAGTTTTCGCTATTTTACGAATAGTTGCGGTGTCGAGGGTAGAGTTGCTGACAACCTCACATAAAAAGATGTAATTTCTGGGGTTTATATTGTTAACGCGTATTTAACACAGTGTCTAAAGGCGACGAAATCGTCGGAAAATCGATTTGCTTGCCAACTTTTCTGTGATAAAAAGCTTTGTAATTAAAAAAATAATATCAGTATCCTACTGGAATACGCGTACCTACGTATCTTTAAACAAGTAATCTTTAAAAAATATATTTTCGTTTTAAGATAATTAAAACAAAAGATAATAGTACGAATACAGTAAACGTATTTGTCATAACATTAGCTAACCTTGTTAAAGTTTAACACTTTCAATAAAAAAATTTATTGTAAGTAGGTATATATGTTTTAGTAGCTATTTATATTAAGTTGGCTTGTACTAACAAGTGTATGTTTATATATAGCAGTCTGTGTAACATTTAACGGTTAACCTGATCTTGAAAAAACAAAAGTGTGAAATCTTGTGAAATGGTCAATGTCTTGTGAATTATATGACGTGTTAGATACGTGGCCATTGACATCTAAAATCTCAGGCAATTGTGACGCAATAGAAATATCACGGAAAATTCAATTTTTCTGATTCATCTTCTGACGCCCACGTCCAGTTCCATGAATATTTAATAAGTTATTCCAAATTATAGATATACGATAAATGAATCATTTGATGTTTTACGTTTGAAGTTGGTACTTAATAGGTTTATCCGTAAGTTTTCCCGCGTTCGATCTTAGAAAATAAAAAAAAATACTCAACTTCAAAATAAGTAAATTATATGCCAAAGTCAGAGGTATACTAAAGAAGATAATGTAAAGAAATATACTTATAAATATTATGATATGTTCATCACATAATTGCTTGCCCCTATCGGGAATCGAACCCGAGGCTATCGGATGATCGGTGGAATTAAGACTGTACCCTAACCCCTCGATTAACAAATCTGTCTCATATTTTATTCCAGGTCATTGTCCGTTGCACAAATATTTAATTCTATAATAGATAAGTAAAATTATAACAAGTGGTTTTAAAGCAGACACCCAGACATTTTAAGCCCAGAGCTTAAAATGAAATTTTTATTCATTTTTCTTAATAAATTTATTTAGATATAACAATACAAGTTTGGCAAAACTGTGAAGCAATTTGTTGGCGGTGATATAGATATAGATGCGATATAGGCACATATTATTTGATTACTTAGTGCGTTGTTTGAGCTATTACTGTTTGTTCAATTATAATTTAGTTACTCTCTCTATATTCTAATTTCTAATGCTCGTGTATAATCGTGCAGCTTATTCTTTTACTTTTTTAAAAAGCCCCACTTTTAAGGAATATATTTTTCATTTTTTCTTATAGAAATATGCTATTTAAAGCCTATTTAATTTGTTGTCCTCAAGGAGAAAGGAATATCTTTTACATAATTTGGGAGTTATATACTCTTTTGTTCTAAATCTTTAATATTTTTTGTGTTCAAGCAATATTTTTTTAGAGATTTTACTACCTATTAAAATTTTATTTAAAATGAGAAAGGGCATCTTTCGCTAGTTCGGACATGTAGAAATAATGGTAGATGAAATATTGACAAAGCAGATATACGATGGGAATGTGGATGGATGGGGAGATATAGGTTGACATTCCATCATCAAATCGCTTGGATGGTAACAATAGTATCTGAAACCTGCCTGTTTGTAAGAAAAGTGTTATTAATGTGGAGGAAGCTAAGCAGGTCTGCTGCTTAGCTTCCGTTCGAATTCGATCGTGAAGTTGGGCACTCGATACGCTTTTCCCTACCTCAGGGGACTTGGCGTGAAGATATGTATGTAGTAACTATTAAAATTAGGGGAATAGACCTGTTTGCTTTGTCTACGAAAACAAAAAAAAACGTGGAATAGCTAATTTGTTTATACAATTAAGGTCACTGATAGTGAACTTATGACGTGAGCTCATAAATTTTACCTCTATTAAAAATCGCCAAAACAAAAATGGATCCTCGTTAGAATCAAATAGTTAAAATGGATAGGAATGTAGCTTATAACTTTGATTTGTTTATTAAATTAACCTAAACATTAATTAAAGTGTCTCTAAAATTTCAATAACACCGTTTTACTATAATATTGTAAATAATAATCATTGGTTGAACAGGCAATTCACTGTCCCTAAAATTATTATAGAGTTACCTAACTACCTACTTGCATCTTTCAAGATTCGTAATAGTATTCAAAATTTCCTAATCTGCAATATTTAATTCCTATACATTGTTTTTAATCGTTTTTCATAACTTAAATTTGAAGTCGAATGAAAAAAAATGACCTCAGACAGTTAAGACAAAACCAACAATCTTCTAACGACGCTCTACCAGTCAAAACTCGGGATTAAATTCCTTCGTTAAAGTTTTTAACTATTTTCTTATCAATTTCTCCAATGGTTACGTCACAGAATTGCAGAAGATTTTTTTTAATTTTTTGCCATCCGTTTACTTTAAGATGAACATCCTGACCAGAAAATAGTGCTAAAATAAAAAGATATACATACAGTGTTTGTAATTTTCACTACATTTTTTAAATCTGATATTGTTTAAGTTAGGATACATATGTAAGGAGTTTTTGGACTTGTGTATGTTCTAGTTATGTTTTAGAAACTATTATATACTCCTTCTTTACACTTAGCAACATTTTTTCTACATTTTTCTAGAAACAGCTCTGTTTCTAGAAAAATGTAGAAAATAAAATAAAATATTAAAATTTGTAGATAGACGAAAAGTGGAAGTAGTCAAATTAGTGTATACGTCAGTTACACTGGAAACTGTGTCCCGACAAATAAAGGAGACCGAGAAGCATAATTACCGCACACAAAAAAATGTGTAAATCCGTTGCCTTTTGTTCAAACGGACAAACATACGGAGGAATTACGGTTAAAAAGCCTTGTATCAAAACTGAGAAAACAGATAACATTGTGTGTCAAATACCACAAATCGCAGTTCACAAAGACGTGGTTCTGTTTTAAAATAAATGTCGTTCACTTACACGAATTATAAAGTAATATGTACCTATTGTTCATAAATAAACATTGACATACGCCTAACCTTCACCTTCACCTTTCTGCTTACTTTTCTTTCTTTCTTTAAGTATTGGCCTTCACGTTAGTATTTTGCCATTAGTCAAGTAGAAATTTGCTTCAAATTTTACATCAATTTTAACAAATTATAATTAGTCATCAGTCATAGCTCATAAGTCGTCAGTTAGTCATGTCAGGCTCTTGGGTAAAGCGATGGCCTCATTATCCAAGCTCATATGACGAGGTTTGGCGGCAACGAGGAAATACATGGGAAATACACGATACGCTAATTTCTTCCTGATTATTTCATTTCTGCACTTTCACTGAACGAAATTGTACAAAATGCCACCAAAATTTACTAATTTCACTCAATATCAACACGAAATTCAATAATTATGAAAAAACTTCGACCATCTTTTCTCTCGATGGCGCCAAAACTCCACCTTTCTGCTTAAAGAGTTCCAAAAACTGACAGCTGTCATAATCCGAATAACAGTTTAAAAGATGACCTATACAATAAAATGTGTCTCTACATTCTAGATTTCAAGTTATTTGGTCACTTGACATATGAGTGTAGTTTCTAAACTACAAATCTTGTGACATATTACGGGGCAATCTATAAATTACACATTACAATGTAAAAAAGATTGAAAAGAATCTGTCTAATGTTCAATGAACTATAGCCCAATTTAGGTATATTTTGAGATAATTAGTAGTCTGTACCTTAGTAATTGTAATATAGAGTACCGGGCAAATTTAGTTGCGCTGTTCAGTCGATGTAAATCGCAGTCATGATATAGACAAACAGACAAAAGTTTTAAAAATGGTAAAACTGTGTTTTGTTGCCCATATTTAGTCGCCTGCGCCTATTATTTTAATATTTTCGAAGTATAGAATTCACTCTTCCACAGTGTTGTTGTAAGTACCTAATACGTATACATAGATATACTTTTTCCTTTTTTAACCTCCGACAAAAAAGAGGGATGTTTGACGTGTCCGTCTGTGGCGTCATAATCTTTGAATGAATGGACCAATTTCGACGTATATTGTTTTGTTTGCAAGCTGACATGATCGAGATGGCTCATACATACATTACATGTAGGTGCTTAGGTACCGTTTTTTTCATTTTAAAGTTATTCTTATTTTTGGTTATTTAGAAATCTATTTTCCCTGTTAATTACAGTAATGTGTGTGCAATGATTGTATTTAATAGACAAAACGTTTTATTTTTCTGAAATTCTTGTTTTCTTTTTTTTTCTTTTCTTGTTTTTGATAGCAAATACTTGACATAAATTTCGTCCATTTCGTCTATGTATTTCAGCCCTGCCCTAACCACGTCTTTAGATAAGATATTTTGCACCTAGATACACCGCCCACCACAGCATGATTAGCCGCTATAGAAGATAAGACCCATATATGTATCTATGTTTATAAGTCTTATAATAAGTTGTTTAACAACCGAAAAGTTGTTTAAGTTGTATTCGCCATTTTGATCAAGAGGAAAAACGCTACGTAGTGATTTATGGGTACCGACCAATTTTGTACAATGACAATAAAATGCGATCAAGATTACAATTTGATTAGTTCCATACATAAAACTGTTATTGCCTATAAAAATATCTACAGACATAAAAATATTGATTTATCAGATAAGTATTTTTTTTAGATTTCTATTTTGGTAGCATTGACTCTTTTATGTATTGGTCATAACTGACATTTTATTTAAGCTTCGTCTGCATCTGTAAGTTATTTAGTTCTCCCCGGGAGCACAAATTATAAAGACTTATGTACAAGTACCCAGGAGTCCGATTAAATATGAGGATAAACCGTATCAGTTGGATAGCAACCTGCTGGATGTTACAAAATTTTTGATTTTGGATTCGGTTCAGTAGTTTTGGATTGGCGATCGGCCGGAGCGGCGGATTTTGAATTGCTGTGGCACGAAAATTGTGTGTATTGTATACTAGCTATTTCCCACATCATCGCTCACTTATTACAAACTAGCGGCCCGCCCCGCTTTGCACGGTTATAAAATATACATATAAACCTTATCACTTTATAGGTACCTAACCTTCAATCACTTTATCTTCTAAAAAAACGCATCAAAATCCGTTGCGCAGTTTTAAAGATTTAAGCACACAAAGGGACATGGGAAGTGACTTTGTTTTGTACTATGTAGTGATTTACTAGAAACTTACCGCCTTACGACAAAACAAATTTAGACACCTGTTAAACTAAACACTGTCAGAAAAACGGTTAGTTTTTAAGATGGAAGTAGCAACAGAGTCTTCTGGTATAGACAATTAATATCGAACCAGTTAAAAAGAGTTACCAGGTAATGAATATTTTTGGAAATTACTAAAACAATTGCTGTTTTATTTATTTTAAAAATAGTATCTGTAAACTTAACAAAAATACAGAGGTTTAAGTGTAAAGTGCAACCTCGTGGTGACCTTCGCACAGGATTTCCGGGATATTGCGCTCAAACACACACGAACTCAGCTAACAATCTCTCCAAACAAGCGTTCACATTCATGTCCATACAACTACTCGAACCGTGACCCTACCTGCCTTTATCTCTAAAGTTACCTTTTTCTCACTTTCAAAACAGTTTTCACGAACAAGTATAAACTAGACTAAAATACTGAAGTTTTGAATAAGCTCCTATAATTGATATGGTTCAAAAGGTTCAGCTACAGTCTATGTGAAATTAGGTTGAGTTTAACAATGGTATCTCGTATGCAACGAAACTTTAAAAAACTAATTTTTTTAATACAATGCTCAATTTAATCTATCACTTTAATATCAAACGTCTATTCATATTAATATATACCTATTTAAAATCGCTAAAATAGACTGTTCGGTAGAGTCAACTTTATAGTTTTAATTTTTTTTTAATGTCGATGACCTAAATTCAAATTTTTGGTTTCATAGACAAAAAATTATCATGTGAAAATTATATGAAACTTGTTTAGTGTCCCTGTTCTACAATGTTAAATGTGCTCTACATATTCTGTATTAAATTGCAATATCGTCTGTCGATGTAAAAGGTACATGATGTCATCAAACTGAATGTATATTTGTATGTATACTAAAACATAACAGTACAAGAGCTGTGGGTAGACTATACTAAATATATAACACAGATGTAGGTGGTATGTGCGGAAATGTCTTCATGAATTAAAATCTTCGATCCGCTATTTTTGTTCGAGCTAACATCAGTACGTAAATCTTGGTACGTGTAACTTTAGTAGCTTAACCCTTTGGAACACCTTTGGGCTATTTAATATTTATCGAGCCTAACATCACGGTCTCAGGACAACGAAGCATCCATTACATTTATGATGTCGATGCTTTTCCTCTCACTTAATACAAATGCATCATGCTACGATCTCCATGCATAAGTAAGTGCGGATAAATAACAAGGGTTTAGTAAACATAACAAAAAAATGTTGCAAAAAATCTGTACATAGAACGCACCCGGGCAGACCTAGGGTGACATTCCACGTTCAAATTGCTCGGGGTTTTCCAAGGATAGGGGTGGTGTAAAGAGTTAACGAAGCCGGCGTGCTTGTATAAAAAGAGTAAAAGATACTCTCGGCCTACCTCGTAAAGGACTCTGCGTGAATATATGTATCTACTAATAGAACATAGTCAAGTAAACTCTTAGGTAAACTTCATCATCTTTTTTATTTATTATTTCTTTTTTAACAGTCTGAATTGGATATGTAACAAAAAAGCGGATTTCTAACGCCACGAAATTACTTTTACCTATGAGCATTAGCCACTTAGATATATTTACCGGCTATCCAATATATTTAAATATACTTTTACGTAATATGATCACATTTTATTAATATTTCAATAAGATATAGGTAGTTGTAAAAAATATTTTCAAGATCTAATAAAATGCTATTGACTCTTCATTTTAATTTAATTATTGTTGTGTGCAGTCACTTTTTTTATGATATTGGAAGGCAAACAAGCAGACGCATTTCCTGATGGAAAGAAATTCACGCCCCCTAGAGACACCAAAGGTGGTAATGGTGCGTTGCCAACCTGAGGCCGGGATCGAGCAAAAGTAAGTCTACCTTACCCTCCAAACCGAAACACGTCATGACGTTATGGCGGCAGGAATAGATAAGGAGGTGGTACCAATCCGGGTGAGTCGCTGTGAAACTCTACCACCTAGTCAGATGTAACGGTGTTAGTGACGGTAAGCCTGTGCTCGCCTTTTACGAGCTGTCTGGCAGCAAGGCAGATGGTCTATTCTGCAAAGGAGCCCGGACCAACACGGGTTATGTGGTTTTCTTTTATACATACTTTTTCTATATTTCATAATTTATATATATTATTTATATATTATCATTAAAAGACGTATTTTAGTCGCATCTTAAAACTTTACTCTTTAAGGAAAGCAAAATCCATAACACAAACATCTACATTAATATAAAAAGAGAGAAACATTGTAAGTTTTTTTATTAAAATATTGTATTTTTTGGAACTACTAAACATTCTACTAAAAATATCTTCGCCAGTAGTAAACTTAATTATTTCGGAGTGATACCCATGACTACAATAATTGATTGTAATTTAATGATTTTAATAATGTGAATTAGTCAAGTACTCTGTCGTCTAGGCTAGTCCAAAAATGAAAATAAAAAGTGTACATTATCTGTTTATCTAGGTAAAAGCCGACAAGTAGGTATACGTTAACTTTGGAAATCGCCTCATTCATTACACTGTGAAAGTTGTAAGTAAAAACATACAAAATTACTTCCGCTTAAGTAACGAGTCGAGAAGCACCTGATTAGATTTACCATACAGAGTTGCATATTGAATATTATGTAATATTGAATTAAGTATTATTGAAATAAATTAAACAGTAAAGCTAAATGTCAAAAGCTTCAATATTAATTAAATACAAAGAAATGAGGTCAAGAGCTGTAATTTTACAGTTTTAATAAAGCTAATTTGTTTCAAAAGCTCTTCGAATTCAATGTTGAATCGAACCAGAATTACTAGTCCCGACAGGTTTTCAGTCAGGTTTTGGACTTGTATAAGCTCTTTAGTAGTTAGGTACATCAATGACTTCATTTTGTTGAGTTAATACAAGTGGTTCGATTCTTGACATTCACAAGCCGCGGCGCGTTGAAGTTTGTCCAAAAAAGGTAAAGACAGCTTTAACTTTTGGTAATTACCACTATATTTTGACGTGACACAATTTAATATATTTTAGTTGATCTCAACCACTTAACCTAAGTACCTGGATGACCAAGCTTAACTCGGTATTTCTTATAAAATGACTTTTTCTAAAAATAAAACCTCGCCAGATAGATCGCACCTGAAACACCCTGCATATTAGATTTGATGGAAGTTGTATGGAAAATAATCATTTAAAAAATAACATTTAAACTAAAGCGGAAATGTAACCTTGAGTTTGGTAAATATTTTGTGCAGAGGACTTCTGGTTTCATTTAAATACATTTTAGAGGATTAGATTAGAGTTGGTCATGATTCAAGAATTGTTTACCTACGGCCAATGTTAATAATGTCAATCTAATGGATTTCAAGCAATCTAGATAGCTGCGTATCCGCTGGCCTATCCTATACCTCATTCCCATATTTATCCTGTGCACAGATATACTATTAGCAAGCGATAACATAAAAATGGATCAAAATATCAATCGTGGACAGCGAGTTTTGGATTAGGATTGATTATTAATATTGGCCGTTAGTAGACAATGGTGCCCCTAACATTTCAGTTTGAAGCACTTCAAATAAACCTACCTACCTTATATTCCATATATGTAAAGTGTAAACTATGCATATGTAGGTATATATAATGTATAATGTAAAGTACATTGAAACATACAAGTTAAAAAAAATTTAAAGTATAGGTACTTATTATCAATACTTACCTAAGTTTATAAGTAACAAATATATACCTGGTTAGATAATCACCAATATTTGAAAAATAATTCTTTTCAGACTCTCCTTTACATTTGAAATCAACGATCACACTGTTGCCAATCTTACTTTCAAAGCAAAATGAGTTGGTGGGCTCACCTTCCCATATTCGGCCGTTCCTGCCCACTCCCGACGCCATTGACCTGCCACTTCCATGTCGTTTGTTGATGGGTACGATTCTCGATCGGTGCAGCTACAATCGAAGTTAGATGAATCGCGATTCAAAATAAGAAACGATCACGTTCGTTCTTTCCGCCAGCCCGAAACCTACTAACGGCTAACGCGAGCCCAATCGGCAATCAGTCTGAGAGCGACGGTCACCTACACAACTGACTGATGTTTTAACTGCTTACAAATCTTTTACTTTTCGCAAAAACACAGTACACATTCGATGTCAACGCCCACTACATGTTAGCTTAGCTCTAACACCCAGACACTGATTTTTGTGCCCACGCGGTAAGTTCTTGCAACAGAACAAAAGTACATTTTAATTATTCAACATTTGCGTATAATGCGTGCCATTTATATATTATTCACATGAATCATTATATGTCGTTTATATGTCTCTTGCAAAATATTCAACTGGACCTGCTACGCATACAGATTGTCAGACAAATACGGTTTGTGGTTGTGGTTTCAATTACATATTACTTACCATTCGCTGATTGACGACATCTATGGCTGATTGCTATTTGCTACCTAATTGTTTAAGGATTTCAAACAATAACACTTACAATAATGTCAGACTAAACTCGATCCAAGTCCTCAGCAGACTTGAAAATGTAGTTCGGTGAGTGTAATTAACTACTTTTTAACGTGTCATTTGAAGTAATTTAATTATATTAATGTTTCTAAAAAAAATGTAAGTGTCAGTAAGTAGATAACATAATCGCACTAAAATTAAAAACTTCAATGACCCCAGACAAACCTACCAGCAATGTAGCCAAAGACCGATCAACCAAACAAATAATCCGAAACGAAATTAGCCTATCTATTTAAAAGTTACTTAAGATTCCGCAGACTGACACACTCACACACACATGTCGTATACTCATAAAACCTATAACAAAAATAGGGTTGCTATTTCCGTCGGGGGTTTATTAAAAATGCGATAATAAATTTAACAAACTACACTAGCTGTACTCGTGACCTCGTTGACGATTGTCTGCAGTAAACGCTAACCCGATTTAAATGAGAAAATCGACATAAATTGAAACAGACAGACAAACTTTCGCCTTCAGAATCAGAAAAAACTTAATTCACGTGGGCCATACAAGTGGTAGATACTCTTGTGCGCGTCGATATTTTTATAAACTGCCACTGAATATTAATCGCGGCTAGACATTGCGAAAATCTATCTAAAGAAACTCAATTATAACATTAGTCTACATTGAATTTACTAAAGTCCAAACACCAGATTAAGATGACCTGTACTCCCAAATGTTTCTCGACATTCCGCATTTTTGTGACTGTTATTATGTCTATAATTTCTAAAGTACATAGGGTATCTTCGCCTGTTCGCGTCCACCCCCCAATTCGCGTCCATTTCTCGGACACCGATTGAAAAATCCTTAAAAATAAGTGTACTAAAAAACTAGGGAAATGAAAAGTTGTTTCTGCCTATAATACAATACATTAGAAACCCACATAAACAGACAAAAGAACTGTTCGCATAATTTTGCCTGTTTAAAAAATAATCAATCTTAGCTATAAAAAAATGTGTAAATAACTATAATTTTAGTACAAAAATAGTGAGCCGGCGGCCTTTCATACGTAATTTTTCAATGTTTTAATTTTAATTAAAGATTGTATTGGTTTCTAGACTTTGAAAATGAATAAAAGAATAACAATAATGATGATTTTGATTGATTACTGTATTTTTTTAAAGTTAAAATGAGGTGGACGCGAACTGGTATACCAATTTTACGAATTAGCCAGTTTGCGTCCAGGGTGGACGCGAACTCATCTTACTTTTTCTAACTTGATCCTTTATTTTAATATAAAGAAATATGTTGTAAATATGGGGTTTTATTTTGTTTTTACCATTATTATTATGCTTATTAAAATAGCCAATTTGCGTCCATATAATTATGGTAATAGAAAAAGTTATAGATGTCGAAATTTGCCTAGACGCAAATTGGATGGACGGATTATCCTATATACCAGTTTGCGTCCACTTGTTTATTTAAATGCTAAATCTTAAGTAACTGTTTTATAAAATGAAATCAGACAGTTACAGATAGGTGGAACCTGGTAGACTGCATTGTATAATCCCATCGGGACTAGTGCCCACCACCGCTCAAGGGAACAAGCGCATTAAACTGTTTCTGCCTTATTTTACTTATACACAAACAGCTGTATGATAAATTTTAACTACATAAAAACAAAGAAGTTGACAAAGGTGCAACTGATATTGTCGATGCAAAAAAAAAAGAATTCTATGATCTAGTGGTGAACTGCCTCATATAAACAATCGATGATGTAGATCAATTTTGGGCTAGAAATCATCTGAGCTGCAAACAGTAATGAACTAATGAATGACGATTAAAAAGAAAAATGCGTATCTACATTTGAATGCAAATGAAACCAAAATAGCACATGAAAGAGATGTAGTCAGAACGTATTCAAGAGTTTTAGTAGACGTAGTACTGCTGGAACAAATAAATGAATTTGTTTATCCCGGTAGTGCTTTTTGCAGGGGTAGTTTGATTGACGGCAATCGTAACAATAGGATCAGAGAAAGAGTGATATTAAAAATAAGTATTTTGTTGTAATAATGAGTAAGGGCATGTTCCGTTGTTTAGTACTCGTACATGTTGTAATAATGGCAGATGAAAGATTGCCAGCATACACATACATTGTGAAATTGGATGGAGGTATTTAGTTACCCGGGGAGACCTAAGTTGATATTCCATGGGCAACTTAACAACTTAAACACTCTTGCCATCACAGTCACCACAACCAGCTTCTTTGTATGAAAAAGTAATGAATGTGAAGGAAGCTAGTGACACTTGGTACTCGATATTCTCTGCCAACCCAGTAAGGAACTAGGCGTGAACATATGTATTTATAAAGAATGACTTAAAACCCAACATTTATATATATTTTTTTAATAAAATCCTTTAACCCCTTTATAGTAAATTGGTGGACGCAAACTGGTCCATGGGCGGACGCGATCTGGATTTTGTGGACGCGAACTGGGGAAGTCGCCTTATTTCGATTATTTTAATTATTAAAAAATAATCACTAGACGTTTTGGCTAAAACTTAGCTTCATCCTAAAATAGACTATACTGCGGCTGGGTTGTAACTGGGTTGTTGTAATATTAGTTAATTCAAAACTAGACCTAAAACATTTTTATATTTTACCTCAAACCCGCAAACTCCACTAAGTGGACTTGAATAGGCGAAACAACTTCAATTGAATAAAAATAAATAATGAGTATGAAAAAAATACGAAACAATCTATTTGTAAATCACCTAATATAAAACAAAAAACAAATGAAATCCAACTATGCGTTAATGAATTCCTATTTACATTTATTTTTAAAGAAAATATTTTGTTGCATAAACATGGTTTTAAGTGAGCTTTTACAATAAATTGGTATCACCAAAGACAATATATATAATTATCTCTGGTATCACACATTCCACCGTACTTTATATTAGTAAACACCATAAGAGTAAAATAGAGTTCCTTGGAAAATTAGAGTACCTACCTACATCTTATTGAATGTATAATTGTAATTAAATGATTTGGTAAATTAATGGTTAACGCGCGCGCGTATGTCACTAAGTACACTTTTAACTGTGACTTGGTTTCTATAATTAGCGTGTTTTTTAGATGATTAGGTTAAGCGTCGTGTTTAATTAATATGATTTATTATTACCTGTTAGCTTGTCTCATTTCTAAAAGATTACCAGTAGAGGCAATATACTGCAAAGTAACATTTTAGGTGTGTTTTGTAAAAAGATATTATGGTCAAGTGTGTGAATCAACTATAGGTACATAGTTGAGAGCACGGCGGATACCGTTAGGTGAACGGCAAGTGCATCTTGATATTATTAATAGGTCCTACACCACGATTAATGTATAACGAAAAATTTAATATTGTATTATGTTTTTTACAATGATAGATTACAGTCAGATTGGATCATGGGATGGGCTAGCAAAAGATTCCTATTACCTTCAATTAACAAATGTAGCAATAGGGATACTCTTGAAAATCGTTTTCATGCAAATTGGAATCGGATACGTAATTTTAGGTACTCTTGAACACGGTACTGGCGGATTATGAACATTTAGTTCCAACAAAATTCAACGATTCCGTTAAAATAATTTATTATTTATTAACTAAACTTTAATAATTCGCCAGTATTGTGTTCAAGAGTGCCTAAAAATTTTTTTAGTAAAAAGACATAATATAGTAGGTACGTCTATTGAAATTATGCGCTTCGGTTTTACCCTTTTTACACTTCATACTTTTATTTTTAAATTGGCTGACCTAATCTAATTTAAGCGAAATTATTAATTATGTAATAACAACTCTATAATATAGATATCTTTAAAATACATTCGGATTTCCGAAGCTTGACGAATATAGACGAAGCGCATAATTTAAATAGTACTAGGTAAGTATTACCAAAGACAATATATATAATACTAATCTCTGGTATTACACACACTTGATTCCAATTTCCAATATTGAATGAATCGAGGTTCAAGAGTAATCCTACTGGATAGGCGACTGGCGGGTCGTCTTAACGCTCCACACAAATTATTGTGCGTGCATTCGTATACAGAATATAATAAACATGTTAATTATAAAAACAAAGAGGCGGCTACATAAATTACTTGAATAAATAAAAAAAGTATTAAAAACAAACCCCCGACAGCGTTGAAAAAAAAAGGAGAAATAACTAAAATTTGAAAAATACTAAAACAAACCTTTTTAAAAGCTTTCAAGCTTAAAACTAACACTGATTAACTGCATAGTTTTAATAGTTTTATAAACAATACACTCATATCATATTTTTTGCAAAGTAGAATATTATCAGTCCAATATGTCTAAAATGGCTACCGGGTGTCAGTTTTTAAATGCACTAGGAGAAAAATGCATTCGATATAATTGCGTGCGTTAACGTTTTTTTGTACGAAAACCATACGATTGCGTATTTCGACCGTGTATGTTTAGATTCCGAAGGCTTCTTCGAAATAATCGCGTTATCACAAAAAAATATTTTTTTAAAGTGTTGATGACTTTTTTTTAATAAGCGACAGCGAATTGTAGTCGCCCGGGACCCAGTTTTGTCGCGGCGAACTTTTTATGAGCGGTAGCGATGTTCATACTACTTCCGTGCTGCGGCGACACTTTGGGAAGATTCTAGAGCAGGGGTCACCAAATGGCGGACATACGGACCGCCGACCCATTTTGTACGGCCCGCAAGAACACAGCAACTTGCACTGCAGAGTACGTATTTAAATGTATCCCCCGCATTAACTTTCATCGTCAATTCAAAAACTGCCGCTCTAGCTAACAAGAGAAAGAGTTTGCGAACTGCGAAAGCGTTGATTATGGGGAAGTATTTTGTTTTAATTTCAAGTGAGAGACGTCGTCGCGACTACCCACGTGCTTGAAATATTACGTTTCTTTGTTCACTTACATGAAACTAAGTACATACCCATTTACAAAAGCGAGTTTTATTATCATGGAAAGTTTGGTACCGACAAATAGAAAAGTTGAAGATGAAATAGACAGTTTTTGTCAGAATGGACCATTGAACTCTAATATATATTCCTATTTCTATGGAATGGACCGACTTATATTGTTTTACCCTGCCAAATCGTTCTGGAGCAGTATCATGTGGTTGATTTGTAATCAAACAGTAGCGCCAATTAAAAGCTCGAATATTTAATCGAATAATCGGCATTTTATTACCAAACACAAATCGTTTGTCGAAAACTTTCCACTTGGTAGTGATCTGCGCAAGTCTATTATTGCAAATTTACTATCAAGTTACTCAGCTTCGACCCAGATCATAAGTCGTTCTATGACCTGGCAGGAACAATGTGGTGAGGCTTCTTTACGTATTTCTTGGACTCTTGCTAAACATATGATGATCCATTTACTAATTCTGACGTAGTTAAAAAATGCTTTCTCGAGACGGGTAAGCAATGCTTTATTTGAGAGCAAAAAGGATGTTGTTGAGACGACAAGATGAATTCTGTTATCTGCTTCTTACACCAGAAATACACATGTTTTGGCAAAAGTTATTCATTGTGATCTGAAACGGCAGTAAAACAAGGCAGATTTTTTCACCTTGGTGAAAGTATCAAGAATATGTTTTTGATACTTAATTTTACTCTTAACTTCAGGCAGATACCTCGCAACAAAAATGATATAATATTTCACATTGATATGTAAAAAAATACTTAGTTTTTTTCCGGATTTGTTTAAAAATTATAATTTTCTCTAATTTTTTTTGTAGACCGCGAAGGGCGTTCAATTTATCAAAACGGACCGCGAGCGAACCTAATTGGCGACCTCTGTTCTAGAGAGTCCCCTCTTCACCCTCCCACTTTCATTTTCATGAAATTCTGGGTATGCCATTCTAAATTTTACCCATTGCATGTAGGTTTTGTTAGGGATTTTTTAATTTTTTTTGTTAGTGTTATCGTTCTTTTTACTATGGTAGTTCCTGCATGCTGCAGCCCCTGTTGAGTGTGGCTGCCTGACTTTTGCGAAAATAGCGCCGCCTGGGCTGTAGATGTGTGTGTCCGCCACATAAAGATTTTCACACGTTACAAAAATGGTAACTAAAAAATGTCTGACCTTCGCAATAAGAATATTATCTACAGGGTAACATCTAAAGCACCAGCCAAATTTTGAAAAAACATTTCGGAATCGATAACAGTTTCGATCTATGAGAAAACTAAAATAAAAAAAAAACAGTTTACAATTTTTATCCGACGCAAAATATAAGATGCACGGTTATAACGTAAAAAAAGCATAAAACTGGTTCCCACCGACCGCAGTCGCATTCGCAGGCTGGTGACGTCATGACTCGTACTAGGCACGACGTAGTGTGACAAGTGAATCATTATTGCGGACTGTTTTAATAAGGTTTCCACGTGGATTAAGTATTTGGTTTGATAGATTTAATCCAAATTTTGATTTGTTTCAAAGTTTCTGGCAAGGTCAGTTTGTGTAAAGTGTGATTGGGGAGTGATTACAACAGTCTGGATGATGCTTAAATGTTAATAAAAGTAAATATTACAATTTTTCAATAATATTTAAATGCATTACCATTTAAGCTTATAACCCCTGATGTTAACATTTGGCCTGTCCTTTAAAAGTTACCCTTTACATATGTGGAGGAAAGTCACAAAGGGGAGTATGGTAGTTTCATAACTTGTTTTAAAGACTTAAAGTTTGTGGAAGTCTGCAGTTATAAATACAACCAAATAAATAAACAAATTAAAGATTCAATTCCACATTTATTAATTGGTATTGCCATGTCACCCCGCTGAAGTGCTAAATTAAAGACAATGAATGAGGTAAAATTATAGGCGCCATAATTTTAATCTACAGTCGCGTGCAAGTAAATCGACTCAAGCCTCAAGTGCGCATAAAAAGTGATATAACTTAAAAATGCCTTATTATACCTCTATATAATGTTTTACATAATTAAAGCCTAGTAATTGAGCTTTAAAATGGTGTAAGTTTCATGAAAATCGATTCAGTAGTTTAGTAAAAAAGGTTAATGCCAATGATAATGTAAAAAATGTTGAAAATTCATACAATTTCACAGTATGGGGTTATTGTGTTTAAATGAAACAAAATGTGCATAAGATAAAAAAAATATTCGTGTCAATATTTGGTATTTCCTCCTCTAGCTCTGATCACTGCTCTCATGCGATTCTTCATCAACCTTATCAACTTTTTAATGGATGATTGTGGTATTCGACCCCACTCTTATACCAACGCAGTCTTGAGCTCATTGATGTTTGTCGGAGCTGGATTCCTCGCTCTAACTTTCCTTTTGAGCTCGTCCCATATGTGCTCAATGGGATTTAAATCGGGGCTGAGCGGTGGCCAATGCATAGTGTGAATTCCAACTTCGTTCAGGAAATGTGTGGCCCGAGCAGTGTGACATCGGGCATTGTCATGCATCAAGATAAAATTTTCTCCAATAAAGCCTTGATAAGGGACAACTTGATCCAGTAGAACATTTTCAATGTAACGATCACTGGTTAGACCTCCTCCCCGGCCTCCCCCAGGAACGAAAACAAGCTCCGTTTTGCCTTCTAAGGAAATTCCGGCCCACATCATGCAAGATCCGCCACCATATGCAACGATTTCCACAAAGCAGCACTGTGAAAACCGTTCACCGGGAGGACGGTATACCCGACCTCTCCTGTCGCTGCCATGGAGACACATCCTCGTCTCATCTGTGAACAGGACTGACTGCCATTGCTCTATGCTCCAATCCAAATGCTCTCGAGCAAAGTGAAGCCGTGCTTGACGATGAGCTGTGGTCAATTTCGGGCCTGTAGCGGGTCTTTTCGGAGTAAGGTTAGCTTCTTTCAACCTTCTTCTAACTGTCCACTGACTGACAGTCACCCCGCGAACTTGACGTAGCTCCTGCTGCACATCTACGCCGGTAAGGTGTCGATTTCGGAGAGAGGTCGAGACCAAAAACCGGTCGTCACGCTCCGAGGTGCACCGGCGTCGGCTGGTATTAGGCCTCCGAGTGAAGGCACCAGTCTCTTGAAACCTTCTGTATACTCTCGAGACAGCGGACTGACTCATATTCAAACGACGAGCGACTTCTCGCTGGTTCAACCCTTCTTGCAATAGGGCAACGACTTGAGCGGCTTCTTCAGGTGTTGTATCCATAATTTTCTTCAAATGACGACTTTAATTTTCAGAGATGTGTTCAGGTCAACGTCTAATGAGCGACTGATAAGAAAAAACGATTACAGAGGGTTTTTATAGGGGGTTGTGTCGCGCAAGTTGTGTATAGAGCGCAGAGCAGTTTACGGGAGGTTGCGTTCAGTTGCATTCTAAGTACAAGTGTTTATTTAAATTACTGATATTATGCTACCATTTGAAAGCCTAATTACTAGGCTTTAATTATGTAAAACATTATATAGAGGTAAAATAAGTAATTTTTTAGTTATATCATTTTTTATGCGCACTTGAGACTTGCACGCGACTGTACTTAGAACAAGTTTTTGCAGACTATAACGTGGTAGAATTGAGTATTTTGTAACAACTTGTAAATACACCATATTCCACATTTTTTTGTTTGACATTAAGATTAACAATATTGAACTGGGTATTTGATAAGTTTAAAAAATGTTTACATGATATCAATTATAGCATTATTTCTATAAGGGATCATCCATTGATCACATGATGACTTTAGCAATTTTTTTAAACCCCCTGTTCCCCTTGGTCAGAGTTTCTTAAAGTCGTGTTCAGGAACCACTAAGAGGACCATGATCAGGCGTCTACAATGGTAACTATTAATTGATTAAAGTGATGCTTATAATTTAATTTTGTTTGTTTAGATCTTCAACAGGGGTCTATGGCTGAATGCAGTTTGTGCCTTACAAAATTTAAAGAATCCCTGCCCTTAGTGATACATGGTTAGGTTTAAAATAACACAATTTTCATTTTTAACATTAAATTATTAAAATATATTTAATACTAAGTTTAAAACTCAACTATCTTTGGCATTTAAACTATTTATATACAGTTTGAGAACATCATAATTACATTTCTTAAGTTCCAATACATTTACAAGTGGAATATCTTTATCTTTTGTCCTTGTATTTGGACATCGCATAAAAACAACAGTAAAAATGTCATTTCTCTGATTGTTGTGACAAAAATTATAAAAAAGCTTTTGTTCACAACTAAAATTCCTGCTTAAACCATCCTTAAAATATCTGTAAAATAGTTGCTGGCCTTTACCACATAGTTTTTCAATTTTTGACCATTCCTCAATGTTCAAGCCAAATAATAAACCAATCATTGGTCCCTTCAGCACACAAGTCACTTGTCCTGATACATCACCAACTTTTAAGGTAGCAGCTGAGGACACTTTGTTTGTTTGGTAGCAATTTATTTTAACAGATTCCAAATAATAATCTGAAAGTACACTCCAACATTTGGTATTCATCTTTATTCGGTGACATTCAGTTATTTTCACAGGTCTAATGCTTTTGAAGAGATTAAAATGTAAGTCATTATTAAGTCCCATTATGTGGTTTTATTAGAGAGCTGGTAATTACAAAAAAATATATAAACATTTAATTAGAATGTAACCTTTATTTTTGACTTATTTGACTTGAAATATTTTTTGATACTGGATTTCAAGAGCACAGCAGATTCTAATTTTATTGTAATACAAATATAATTTCATTTTATAAACAAAATAAAAGCATAGAAAATTAAATAAAAACAAATAACAACAGTTCTCTACTAGTCTGTGAACACCTTTTTTTTTCTTTTTTTTTAATTTTATCCCGTTCGGGGAAAGGCAAAGGATCTGTGTCCATACAGCCACGTCTTCCGTATTAATAAATCTTTTTCTTGTTAAATATTTTAAATTTATGTCTTCCGTATTAATTATTCTTATACAGTCATTAGTCGCTATTTACACAGTCTTGTCTGGGTCTAGAGTAAAGCGGTGGTTTCTTTACACAAGCTCGTTTATGAGATTTGGCGGCAGCGAGGAAATTCACGATACACTAATTTCTTCATGATTATTTCATTAATGCACTTTCACTGAACAAAATCAAAGTAATTCCCACCTAAATTAACCAATTTTACTTATAAATTTTAAAGAAAGAAAAAATTTCGCCCCAGACAGGATTTGAACCTGTAACCTTTCGTCTCAAGCCGACGAATGCTCTAACCAATTGAGCTACTAAGTCCCGTGGCGAAATTTTTAATTCC